>JAULKM010105896.1:0-41597 GCA_032355605.1 Rubia tinctorum | reverse complement strand
GGTTCCATTAACAATGTTATTTGTACAACTATTTTGACATCAAATCTCAACCATCCATCTAACATAATTATTGTACTTTATATATACTAGTATAGTACAATAAGATTTTTATGGTTTTAGATATATCTTTAGAAGATGAGATTGTCTCCTGTGAGACAGCCTAAACTTTATGCAGAAACATTTATGCAATTCTAGCTATATTCTAACTCTAGGGACCTATCTCTAAATTTTTTAAAGGGACCTATTTCTAAACACTTTACAGGGACCTATCACTAATATTTTCCAAGGGTTTTTTTGTCCAATTTTGTCCCATCATTTTCCCACCACCTGCAATTTGCAAAAAAATATATAATATTTTTAAATGCAAAAAATTAATATAATCATCGAACTGAAAATTATAAGTATCAGCAAAAAATAGCAGAACATCAATGGAAAAAATATAAACTAAAAAATTGGAGTAAAGAGTATCAAAAAACAATTAAAACAACAAAAAATATATTAAAACTCAAATAAAAATCGACAAAAAAATTGAAAAAAACGTTGACTACAACTAACAAAACACCAACTAAAAATTATAAAAATATCAACAAATCTTATCAATTTTTTAATAGAAACTAAAAAAAATCAACTAATATAACCCAAAAACTAAAAAATAAAAATATCAATTCCTATCACTTAAACTTCATCAGGAAATGAAAAACGTCAACATAAGAAAAAAAATTACAAAAAATCAACCTATGCCACCCAAAACTACAAACATCAACTACTATCACCTAAAACTCCCCTACAAAATGAAAAACATCAACATGAGAGCAAAAATAAAAGCTAAAAATATCAACCCCAAAAAATCTACAAAACATCGACTAATATCAACTAAAACTCACTCGAAAAATGGAAAAAAAACATAAACATGAGAGGAAAAAAACTAAAAACATCAACCAAAAACTTACGATACCTCAAAACTATAAATTCTTCAGTCTGAGAATTATAAAACATAAAAAACAATTGAATAGAAAAACTTCAAAGATCCATCCAAAAGTTACAAACATCAACTACTAACACCTAAATCTCATCTGGAAAATGAAAAACATCAACATAAGGGAAAAAAGACACTACAAACATCAACTCATATAACTTAAACCTCACAAAGAAATTGAAAAACATCAACAGAGAAAAAACTACAAACATCAACCTATCACCTAAACCTCACCCAGAAATTGGAAAACATCAACGGAGATTTAAAAAACGCTTAAAACGTCAACCTATAAACTAAACCTCACCCAAAAAAGGAAAAACATGAATAGAGAAAAAAACTATACACATCAAACTATATCATCAACTCATATCAAATAAACATAACTCAAAAAGTCATTAACATCAACTAAAAACTAACAAAACCACAACTAAAAATCATATAACATCAATAAAGATTAAACCGTCAAATAAAATTTAAATTTCAAAATGTCAATCTGAAAATCGTAAGTATCAACTAAAATTAACAAAACATTAACTGAAAATCACAAAATATCAACAAAGTTTAATTTGTAAAATTTAATAGAAATTTAAAAACATCAAGATGAAAATCATAAAAATCAACTAAAATTAACGAAATATCAACTAAAAATCATAAAATATCAACAAAAGGTTAAACTGACAATTTGAATAAAAAACACTTACCCTGCCGTGCGTGTGAAGCCACTCGCGGAAAATCTAACCTAAAACACGCACATCTTCTTCCTCGAGCTGTCGCGTGCATCTGACGCGCACCTTCTTCCTCCTGCGCACTTTGATACTTCAGCTTCCGTCTTAGAGACTCTGTCGCACATCGGGACTCTGCCGATCTGCTCGTCCTGACTCCGCCGCTCTGCTCGTCCTGACTCCGCCACTCTACTCATCGTGACTCTCCGCTTCCACATCGTCAGATCTCCGCCGCTTCCACATAGTCAGATCTCCACCACTTCCACATAGTCGAATATCCACCACTTCCACATAGTCAAATCTCCACCGCTTCTACATAGTTAAATCTCCACTGCGCTCCAGCTGGTTCTTCACTCCTATTCATCGTCGACCTCCAAAGAAGCTCGCGCACAACCGCTGGAGCAGCAGCAGAGCTCGACAATATAATTCCGCCGGAGCAACAACGTACATTGAAAATTGCAAGCAAAAATCTTCCGCAGTGGTGGATCTCCGCCGTCAAAACCTATGGTTTCCGTTGAATTACAGTGGGGGTACCGGCGAAGACGAGTTTTTCGTTGTGATTCCGGTGAGATTATTGCACAGGTGGCTTTATCCGATGGATATCTGGCAGAAAACAACAGAAACCATCGACCGGTGGCAGTTTCCGATCGGCGATCGGAGAGGAGAAAAAAATGAATTTTTTTTTGTGAAATATAACATTTTGATAATTGCTCAATAGGTCCCTACATTTTCAGCATATTTTAAAAAAACAACCCAATCCCAAATTAAATTTCTTATAATTACATAATAAACTCTAGCATAAAATTTAGATTGTATAAAACAAGACTTTGTGTTTAAAATTTATGTGAGAATTAATTTGATATTTGAATATTAATTAAATATATTTTCATTGTATTAATATATTTTTAACTATTATAATTTTATGTGTATTTTAAAGTTTCATTTGATGTTTAAGTATTTTGACGTGAGTTTTTAATGTTGCATGTGATGTTAAATAATTTTGATTAGACGTTTAACTATTTAAATTTTGATGTGTATTTTTAGTGTTTTTATTTGATGTTTAACCTTCTAATTTGGTGTTCATATTCTATATTTTTATTTGATATTTAAACATTCCAATTTGGTGTTTATATTTAGTGTTAACTATTTTGATTATATATAGTATTTTATTTGATATTATCTAATTTTAATTTAGTTTTTTTAATTTTATTCTTAAATAATTTAATGTTTATATTTATCTGAAATTTAAATATTTTAGTTTGATGATTTAATATTTTAAATTTATTTATAATTATTTATTATTGTTTAATTGAAAAACAAGTGTAAAGTTGGACTGGGCTAGTGGAAGCGAAATCCATGCCCATTGTTGTCAGTGGCCCGTTGTTGTCATCTTCCCCAAGCAAACGCCGAAAATTCTTGTCAGTGGCGGAGCAAAACCGACTGAATTGGATGGGAACAACCTCATAACCAACAAGTGATGGGCATTTCTCTCCATCGATTCTCTTCGTTGACTTATTTTTGGAGATTTAACTAACTTTACAAGCGACCAATTTGTCAATTGACGCCAGATTCAGGTGACACCCAGAGTCCGTCAATCGTCGAAACTACACCGGATTCGTCCACGCGCATGATCCAGACGAAATTCATAGCCCAATTTCAATCTGATTTCACCCTTTACAAACCCGATTTGAACTCGACACTAGAAATTCTAATTTACCGTTTGTAAATCCGATTTGAACTCAATGCGAGAATTAGATTTCGATCTGATACTTCACACGCGATGATCAGAAGCGCGACGGTGGTGACGGTGGTGACAAATATTGCATTGGAACGGTGGCGAAAACAGTGAACTAATCGCTAAAACAGTGGTGAAAGGTTGGGAACATGATGGTTCAGACTTTTGGTCTTTTTTTTCATAATTGCAATCCAATCCTTCATTCTTTCCCATATTTTAAAAAGAACTCCGAATTTAAAATTTATTGGAAATCTTACCCCAAATTTTATTTTACCTTATTCTGTATACTCAGAAGTAGGATGGGCGAAAAAACCAAACCGAAAATCAAATTATCCAAATTTGAATAACTGGAATCGAATTTAATATACGATTTTCGAATATCCAAATTAATAAACCGGATTCTAAATATGGTTTTTGGATCGGTTTTTGATATTAAAACTGAAACCGAAACCCGAAACGAATACCGAATTGTAATTAATTATACATATAATATTTAACTTTAAACACAAAATAAATAAATTTAAGTTGGAAGACCAATCTTTATATTTAAAAAATTATCACACACTCTAAAGACTAAATAAGTTTGGGGTAATACGTAAATAACATAAATTATGCTACGTAAATTTCTGGAGTGCTTGAAGGTGAATGTGAATGTGGAGTGTTTGAATGCTTGAATAATGTGAAGGTTTTGAAGATAAATATTAAAACGGATTATTTTTCTTTAATTTTAAATGTAATGCTAAAATTGTTAGTTGTTGGATTTTTATTTTGAAAACTTGATTTTGATGATGTATAAATTAGATTACATATCTTCATTTAATTTTAAATTAAATTATTCGATTTTAGAAATTATTTTTAAAAAATTACAGTCAATTAGCTTTATTCGTGTTGAATTCGGTTTCAAACCGAAACCGAATTCCAAATTTGGTTCGGATAATTCGGGTTATTCAGGTTATTCAAGTCGGATTCGGTTTTGGGCTTTTTAGGGGCAAAATCGAATAACCCGAATCGAATAAACCGAAAAATGATTAAACCGAACCGACACCCACCCCTACTCAGAAGCCCTTGGTCTCACCATGAGACGGTCTCGCAAGAGACGGACTCTATAATTATTTATACATTGCGATACATTTAAAAAAAATTCTAAGTTATAGGAAACTCGTTGCAATAAATAAAAATAAACATCAAATCACCCTAATAGTTAAATCAATTATAAGATAACACTGTCTAACGTTTAATCGATTTGAAACAAAACTTTGTGGAAAAAATATAATAAAAAATATTAAAATTACTTATGCTCTTAATTCTTTTTCAACTAAACATAAAACTTTTGAATATCTATAATCTATAATCAGTAATTATAACTAAAAGAGCGAGATTTTGGACAAGTGTTATCCCCACAATTTGTCACGCCAGCCTTATAAAATATTTATTAATTAAATAAATAAATATAGATTTAAAAGTATGAATTTTAGTTTCCAATGTTCTACTATCTTTAAAGCTGAAAATTATAAGAATTAATGTAGCCTTATTTATAAGAATTAATGCATCTTTAAAGGATGAAAGAAAATTAAAAACTATCATTATAAGAACCTCAAGTAGAAAGAGTAGAAGAAAAGAGGAGCTGAAGGTATAAATTAATAGAAAGAGTAGAAGAAAAAAGGAGATGAAGGTATAAATTAAAATGACGTCAAATGTACTTACCTGGATTGTGGTTGGAGAAATAGTTGAACCGGCTCAAGTTCGTTTCAATCTGTAAAATATTGGCTCGAGCTCAAATAAAAATAATTTGACGTGCGCATGTGTTTGAGTTCCAACTCGAGTCACTCCTATAAAATTGTCTATTAACCGTCTCACCACTCCTTTAAAAATAGGCTCCCACACATCTATTCTTTTGGTGGTGTGCTATTGTAAACGAGAAAATCACAACAATCTCTTGCATAGTCATATGCCTAGTATCACTCAAGCCACCAATATCTCTAACCATCTCACAAAACTTGTTAAAAGCACATTGATTCATACGAAGATGACTCCTACACAAGACATCACTATCTCACTAATATATTTAAGTTGATCATTCTCTTTATTCTTCTACTTCTCATGTTTTCGGACAAGAGATTTGAACTATACAATGTTTTGCTGATTGAATAAGATGCCAATATACCATAATCATAATATTAATCATGAGTATAAAAAATTCAATGAACTCAAATTCTCCTTTTCACAATGAAAGACCAAGACGAGTCATTATGTGTATTATTAATATAATAAGAATTATCAGGCCATAAAAATAAAGGAACTAGTGATGTGACAAATTAGGATTTCAAGCTCATTAAAAATTTGAAAACCATGGCCATGGAGGAGGAGGGAGACTATTAGCGCTCCTGTTCACTCATTTCAATCTGGGACAGGCTAAGAGCAATCAATTCAAAGCCATTCTTCAAGAAATTCAGAGTTCAATTACTCACGTCGTCCGACCCGAAGAAGAAGACGAAGAACAACGTGAAGCGTTTGACCCACTTTTTATGTTATTGCTCGGAACAAAGTAAAGCTCATAATCGTTTAGAGGTATAACAAGATTATATCTGAGTTAAATCTATTAATTTCACCTCACCAAAAAATGTAATCATCTCGTGATTTTAGAAATTTTGCAGCCATCCAACTGATCAAATTTCATGCATGAAGACAGCCGAATCCGTGACTGCCTAAAACAATATACACTACTCCAGGCACCCCTCTATAACACCGGTCACAGGGGCTTATGGCATCAGTATTTCGGGCCCAAGTCGGGTGGTGATGAAACGTAATTTATATGGCACCGGTAATATATACCGGTGTTGAGTAAAGATACACAATACCGTTTACAAGTACCGGTGCTAAAAAAATGTAGTGGTGCTCAATATGTTATATGGTACTGTTTCCCAATACCGGCGCCAATAACAATGTTGAGGTGCTAACTAATGATATACGGCACTGGTTTTCAATACCAGGGCCAATAAAATATGGTGGTGTTGTGTCCTACACAATTAGCACTGGCAGAGATCAACTGCTGATTGTAAATTAATACCAGCACCGGTTTACCTTACCGGTGCTTATGTTTTGTAGAATCGCCGTTGAGGTTTAGTAGTATCATTTTCTTCCAGCACCGGTATGGAATAATTACCGGTGCATGTTGTAGTGTATTGTGAAATTTACAACATCGCTATTGTTTGTTGAAAGCCGGTGCTGGTTTTGATTTTCATTTGCAATACCCTATTTGAATTTATCCCTTCCCATCCGGATCGAAACCCAGGAAAATATGACAGAAGAAATATTTAACTGCCAGCCAACAAGATGTAATCTACTAACTGGATTTATACTGACAAAGAAGAAATGAATGAATTATGAACTGAAATTGTCTAAAAAAAAATCATCCTTCCAAGAGGCATATAATAGGAAAAACTATAAACGTCTTTGACATCAATTTTCTACACTGCCTTATATTCATCAATGTCCATGGAAGTCTTGCAAACTTTTTAATACTCGTCCACCCAAATCTGACACCATCTATCGGCTGCAGCTATCTCCTTGGCATTATGTGCACCTTGCTTTGAGGGAAATATCTGTAGCGTTCAAAACAACACGATGATTGATTACGTGAAAGTATTTACTAAGTAATAATTAGAAATGTGTAATTTGTAATATGTCGACCAACCTTGAGGATATCTGTAGAGGTAGTCTTTAGCACAATTGAGTTAAGTATTGCAAATGAAAAAATAGAGTTAAACGTAATTGTATTAAATAAAGGTGGACATGAATGAACTGTTGGAGTGAGTGACTTACGTCGATGTTTGTGATTTTCCATGTGTATTCCGGAGATGGCTCCATCTTCATTTTTTTCCTTTGATACTCGCATGCAATCAGAGTCATCATCATAAACTTCTAATGGTTAGAAAATCACATTTTGAGACGTCAAAATAAGTACAAAGAGAGGAATGAATGTACCTGGCAGTGATTTTTTTTTGCACTTATGTTTTTTGGTTTGATTCCTTCAGTCAGCGAGTCAAGTGTAAAAACTTTCTTCCTACTAGAATGGATGAGTATTAAGTAACAATGATCGCTGTGTTGAAAATAAAGTAGCACATGAATGAATTAGTTAGGGGAGTATAGTTTTGTGTAATTGACTAAAATTGTAAAGTGCCACTAAAATTTTAATGTATGGAACCACATAAATCACAGTATCAGTATTGAGCATGGTTTCCAGAATGGCTTTAGCACGACACTCGACTTCTGCATCCTTGATTTCCGAGGCATAACCTCCCGTACAGCACGGGACAAACTGGATGCGGCCATTATTAGTTATGAAGACTTGGTTCCGGAGATGCCTTGAAGAATAGTATTAGTTAATATTGTGTAAAAGTTTGTTTATAAATAAAATGAATTAATGTGAAAAAGTAAACCTTACCCCCATCCAAACATTGATCATGGAGTTCGATAGCTAAGTCATGCCTCTGAAGTTTCCAAGCTTGCTCCCGAACTCTACCAAGCAATCGACAAACAATGCAGCACTATGTTTCTTGCCAAAAGTCGATGGTCGATAGTTCGGAAAAAAAAACCACCTTCCCGGACTTATACATTTCCTTCACAATCTCGTTGCAGCATTTGATGTAATTCATCATGTTGGGATATATTGTGAACTGACACTTGTTGACAATATAAAAATATGTAATGGCAACGAAATTAGAGAATTCAAAAACTAATGAAATATAGTATGAATTATGGATGTTATCAATACGTACCAATTTCATAGGCCTATCATTCATAAATCCTCCCCTCGAGGGATAGTAGGAGCTAGTCTATCCAGAATACTTATGGATTTCTAGCTGCCAGGAAAAGTAATTTAATTTGAACAATTACTAATAAAAAAATCTCATGTAAAAGTCATAGCGTTGGGTTGATTTTATTACCTCTTAATGGCTTCAATTAATGAAATACAAATCATCGGGTTGGGGTTTGTGGCCTTCAATGTTCTCGGCCTGTGTATCATCTCCGAATGAGATCAATGTCATCAGCCAATCCACCACGCTCCCCAGAGCGTCTCCCACATCATTAAAATTGTGGTTGGCTGATGGCAGGCCATCCCTCTGATGGTATATTGGCTCACACACGCGGACGCGAGCCATGAACCTTTTGACTTCTCGTCGCGCTTATATTTTTGTAGCCATGCTTGAGCAACCCTTTCTCTCTCTCCCTCAAGTCCTTCACGTACAAGGTCACCAACTCAGCATCCTGTTACGAATGGTGATAATGAGTTAACCTAAAATATTTAATGGTTCAATAAATTCAAGGAAAATCCAAACAGTGTCAACAATTGAGTTGTAATGCATATTTACCTCTTCGTCCCCTTCTCCGTCGCCAGAAGGATCTGGGCCCGAGTCGCTAAGACTAGTGGAAACACCTCCATAAACACCATTCTAAATGAAGCTCTTTGGTTCTACTAGGTCTTCGGGTATATTTAATCCGCGAGCTGAGGTTATGCTCTTTACCATTTACTTGAGGTAGGAAACCATCACCTTTACGACCGGCTGCTAAGCGGAGGGTTTCTTGCCTTCCTTTTTCTATGATGAGGAGCTACTGGCGCACTTTCTTCCTTCTATACCTGGGATAACAAACGATGCTGGCAGTTGGGTTTCGGTACCTCTGTACCGACCAGGGTGATCTCTCTTCCCGGTGGCACTGATCAAGATGTCCTCACCCGGACCCAACTCTAGGTTCCCTTCTCCTTTTCTTCGTTCATCCTAAACTACAGGGGAAATTATTGTGGTAGTAGGGATGAATATCAATATATTTAAATATGAATATTCAAATAATTTGTATACTTACGATAGTGTCCGCTATGGCCTTGACTTCGTTGGTTGCATATTCCTTGTCCTTTGTCTTGTTCGACTCCAAGTAGATCAGGGATCTGTCAGGCTTGAAATTCTTTGTACTTATCTCTGCCTCAATCTCTTCTTCCGTGTATCCTCGGTCCCTAAGCCTCTTCCTCTCCTTCTCCCTCAATTCTTCTATCAGTTTCTCCTTTGCAACCCAGTTCCCCTTCGGTGCGGTGTGGTGTTTGTACTTATTTTCCTTTGAATAGTCACTATTCGTCTTTATTTTTATTCTAAAAAAATTCCAAAAAATACGGTTAGTTATTAACACAATGAATTTGTTGCACCATACTTAAATATTAGTTAATATGTCATTTAAGAAGTTAACTTACTATCATGTTCTCTATTTTTCTGTGGTCCTCAAACTTCTTCCACTCTTTCTCGTCCATCCATCGGTACTTTTCCCATGGCTTGTATTTGGAACTTTGCCGCAGGGCAGATGCCGGATGTACTTGTTCACCACTTGGGATTTCCAGTTGCGATGTGTGTCACCTGCCTTGCTGATCCAAGTCTTCTTCAGCATGCTCCACTATGCTTCATTTAATTTAGGTTTGAATTTGAAACTTGACTGCGATGGTAGTGGAAAAAATGAGGCATGTTAGGAACATGGATGTATATTTTAATAATAATTAAGTATTAGTCATTGATAAATGAAGTATTATGAAATATTTTTGTACCTTAATGTCTCTCCAAGATTCTGCCTTCACATCCTTTGGGACGTCCGGCCAGTGTATCCATGTACCAAATCGGAACTGCCTCCGAAATGCATAATAATAATACACAATCCATGTGCTACAGTTTTTTGACCCTATACTTCCCAGAAGGTGAAGGGGAAAGGATCCCTTTCCTTAGATAACATGAATGATTGACAAGTAGTTGTCCCCCGTTCCCTACACCAACTGCCAATCTCGGACTTTTTGAACTACTTCCCATTTAGCCCGCCTGTTTTGGAGATGTCATCGTTACCCATATTACGAAGGGGCTTGTCCTTATTATTACCCTCGTTTTCTTGGGGAGCTTATGCCTCAGGAGCACTAATAGCACCTGCTTAATCCTCCTCAAATGCAATCATGAGGGGTGCCATTGGTGGAACCTCCTCTTGTTCGACGTCGGATGCAACTTCTTTGTTCTCCACCTCCTTATGTTTTGGCGGAGGGCTAGCCCTCTTCCTCTTTCCGGCCACCTTTTTGGATTTGGGAGGCATCTACATATGGAAATACATAAACCATTCAATATAACACATAGTAATATTTCACAGTCCAACATTACAACTCCAACACACTTCAACATTCCAATATAACTACATCAACAACAAAATCCAACATCACACTCCAACATCATACTCCAACATCACATACCAACATCACAAAATGAACTTCACCCATTCATAAACCCTTCAATATCACACAATGACCATTGCCCTCTAACATCACATAATGAACATGACACTCTAACATCACACAATGAAACCGGGCACACAAACATCACAACTCCAACAACCCTAAGCAACTTAACGACTAGGATTTGTACATTCACACATTTTATCAAACAAACATTCACACATTTCATCAAACACCTAAAGTTTCTTACAAATTTAACGACTAGTGTTTGTACAAGACTAAGAATAAACAATTGTAGAAGTACCTTTAAACTTTAGGGGCAAAATCCAGCTGTGTAGAGGAAAAAGCCAATGAGTTCGTCACCGTCTAGTGGTAAAATTCAGATCGAAATTATGAAAAGAAGGGTTTGTCCACCTTCTTATAAAAAGTGAGAGTGGGGAGGTGTGCCAATGGATGTTGAATAGGGATTGAATAGTGGAGAACGTGGAGATTTAATGGTGTTCAACGTGGAGAAACCGTTTGGAAGAGTAGGGAAGAAGAAGAGGTTGCAACCGTTTTGGGATGAAGATGAGCGATCACCTTTTATAAAAGGAGGTTCAGCACCGGTATTTTGATAGAAATACTGGTGCTAAAGTGTATGTATCGGTGCCGATGTTATGCAAAGTAGCTTTGTGAAACTACCTTGGTTGATTTATTTTAAGATCCCGAGAGCGAAGCTAGAAAACTTTATCTAAGTATAAAGCCCCGGTTTTAAAATCTATGTTGTTATGCAAAAAAACCATGTGCTTGTTGTATACAACACAGCTGCTTGAAGCTGCTTTGATTTTTTTTTTGGCAACCTGAGAGCAAACTTATGAAAAAGTTTCAAAGTGTAGAGCACTGGTATTATAACCGGTCCTGTTTTGCTAAACAAAAATGTTGCCGATTGTGTATAAAGTACCGCTTAAGGTTGCCTCTTTTTTTATTTCCAACTTCAGAGGAAACGGATAAAAAATTCTAAGTATAAAGCATCGCTTTTTGAAAACCGGTGCTGATAATAATATAAAGCAGCTGCTTAAAGTTGTTTAATCCCAAAATGGCTTATAATTCCAACACCGGTATTGACCACTGGTGCCTACAACTACAAAACCGGTGCCTATATAATTAATGTTGGGCACTGGTATTTCAGCCCAATCAGTGTTTGGTGGGAAATTTTTTTTACAGCTCCAATAAAGAAACCGGTGACAAAATTTAAATTTCCCACCCAGGAATAGACCAAAAATTTTGGATTTCGAGACCCAAACAAACTTAGCACAGTTACTTCCACACACCAAACCGGTGCCGACTTCTATTCCTACTATTTAACAATATTTAATTTAAATCTCTCTTTGGGGGAAAGTTTTGTCCATTGTTTTTTACATGCAATTTGACTGACAAATATTCAATTCAACATTCAATAGATCTCATGTTTTGATTTTGTCTCCGATGGATACCCAAAAATACTCTGATCAGAACTTTGGAAAAATAACACTGTTGTCGAAAACTAAACTACACTTTCTTTTCTTTAGCCAAATTACATGATATTGTGTATTCTTGGGTTAATATATGGCTTAAAATAGAATGTCATATTTTAATAGAATTCGGTAAAGCGCTAGTACATTCCCTACAGTATCTTACTCTAAATCACTTAGAAGTTAGGAAGTCCAAACGAGACATTTTGTTGGTCACTTTTTTCTACCAAATATGCTACATTTTTTTTATTCGGTCGTGAATTTGAAATTAGGGTCTCATAATGTATGATTTCATCTGATCACAATTGAATTTGGACCTCCAAGTGAAATTTTTGCTTTTTGCACTTAGGTCCGTCCAAGAATTTTTGGAATTAGCAAACTCAAAATTGGTGATTCAATATGGAAATTGAGCATTGTACGATCCTAAATTCACCATTATGAATTGATTGAGTTAATGGAACATCCTGAAAACTAATCATAGAAAACAAGTGCAACCTTTTTAGAAATTGCAGTGTTGCCCAAAAATATGTTTCACCTTAACCATTAATTTTAATATATTCATTCTTGTTATTATATCCTAAATAAATGTATTCTAAATAATAGAATTTTGGGTAGTTTAAATTTAAAAGCAATAGTACATGTTCTAGAATAAATTGTGAAAAAAGGTTTGGAATCATTAACGGAACATCATATATCTTTACCACCATAAACTCAATTTAAAAGAAAAAACAAATGCAGTCCAACATTTTTCAAAAACATTGGATTTATGGTAAATAATATTGTAGAATGATAAGACAAAATCCCTGTCGAATTACCGATTTCATTGTAACTTAATAAAGTTAGCAACCATATAAAGTTCCTAAACCAATGCTAGTACTTCTGAAAGCAGCTGCTCAAGACTGCTTACTGACAACTTCTTATGATTTATTTTGAACCTGAGAACAATCAAATAAAATATATTCAAAGTACTCAGCATCGGTATAAATGTCGATGCGCAAATCCTTATAATCGGTGCCATTTACGTGGAAGAGCAACTGCCTTGATTTATTTTTTCTGAGCTTTTTCCAACCAGAGAGCAGAGAGAAAATATTTTTCCTAAGTACACAGCACTGGTAAAAATACCGGTGATGCTTTGTACATTAGCGGTGCTCGTCAATGGAGAAGCAGTTGCATATTGCTGCGTTGAAATATTTTTGGATATCATTTTTCCAACCTGAGAGAAAGGTCAAATAATGTTTTCTAAAAACGCAACATCGGCATATAAACTGGTGCTAGTTTTCACGAAACCGGTGCACATTTTAGAAAAAGCAGCTAATTCTGGCAGCATTAATTTTTTTAAAAAAATTAATGCTTTTCCCCAACCCGAGAGCAAAGGCAAATAAATTTTTCTAAGTCAACAGCACCGGTCTGCATTCCGGTGCTCTGAACAAAAAAACGGGTGCCTTACATGAAACAGAGCACATACTCTGTTTTTCAGCATCGGTTTTTTCCTCACCAAACTAGTGATGGGTTTCATTTCAGTTTAACTAATAAACATTTTGAACGAATTGAAAAAATGGGGAACAAGCAATATTACACCACACACAAGGTAAACACAAATACATATATTAATATGAGCAAGATATTCCAAAACAATAGCACACATGGGAGGACACAAAAGTCGAACAATAATTACATTGATGGTCAGAAGATACACCTATCTTTTCCTTTTTAAGACAACATCACCCCCCCCCAATTTGACCGCTCTCATCAACCCACATCCTATAAGCTTGGAAATACAAATGGGAACTCAGGACATTCAGCTTGAACGGGCCAATCAATCTCCTTTTCGAAGTATAACTTCTTCCTATATAGGATGACATGTCACTTCTCGTTGCTAGGATCCCGGACATAAAACATATGTCGTGCCTGGGAAGCTAAGATGAACTTGTCATCCTTGAACCCAACTCGGTTAAGGTCTACCAGTGTGAAACCCATGGGTTTCTCCGTACGAACTCTGGCTCCATTATCAACTCACCTGCACTTGAAAACCACAACTTTGAACTCAACATAGTCCAACTCCCAAATTTTCTCAATCACTCCGTGAAATGTCATCACTGACAAGATAGGGTTTTTGTTTTTCTTGCTAGACTAACACATCGATTCAGATTCAATGTATACTCCACTGTTCTGCGCCATGCTCTTGCTGTCATTTTCCACTATTGCATAACTGAATCCACTAATATCATACCCTAGGTATATTGTGACAGTACAGTTTGTCCTTCTTGCATAGGCACGGAATTTACTAGGCATATCGTCCACATTGCAATGATTATAAAACCAATTCACGAATGTGGATGAATGCTCTAGTTGTATATTGTTCAAAGGCCAGTCTGAATATAGTGATTGTAAATACGATAAGTTCTCTTCAACATAGATTGCAGTCTCACTACTATTACATGAAATGAAAAGGTGAAATATCATCAACTCAGCATAGAAGGGTGTATGAAGTGTACCTTTCGAACGTGCAACCCCATTCTTCTTACAAAAGTGTGCTTGTTCCGGTAATCCAACCAATTTCTTACCGACTAAGTTCACGATACAGTATTCAATGATCTCCTCAGTCACGTACCTTCACACGATGCTCATATCCAGTCGGCTACGATTGTGAACATAACCTTTGAAAACACCCATGTACCCTGATCCCTTAGATACACTCGCAAACCCATTTCCTCTCATCCACAGATAGATTGTACGGGGCCGGGGGGAGGTAAGTTTTCTTCTCTCACACCTCTGAGGCTAGGTCAGACCGAAGTCTAAGCTCCAACAAATCCTTACACGCATTCTAGCTTTCTTTCATCTTCCATGTAATGTTAAGTAAGGTACTAACCAAACTCTTGCACACATTCTTCTCAATTTTCATGACATCCAAACAATGTCGAACCTCCAAATAATCCCAGTAAGGTAAATCAAAGAAAATCAACCTCTTCTTCCACTATCCATCATGCACTGTACCTACGTTCTTCACCTTCTGCTCAAGAACAATATTCAATTTCTTCACCTTGTTGTGTATGACAATCCCCTTCAATGGTCTTGGCACCTTCTTCTCCTCCTTCTCACCAACAAAATGAAATGCGTCCTCACGCAACTTGTGCTTCATGGGGAGGAATTTTCGCTGACCCAAGTACACTATCTTGCGACCATTCTTCAGCTGTTGGTAATTTTGGACTCTTCACACACAGGACACACCCTGTGCCCCTTCACCACATAACCCAAAATATTTTTGTATGCTGGAAAATAATTTTGGTACAAAAAAAGCATTTCCTTCATACTGAACAACAGCCCCCTAAAACCAGCAAACACATCGACACCTTCAGACCATAGAACCTTCAAATCTTCTACCAGAGGTACCAAGTATGTATCAATGTCATTTCCAGGATGTTTTGGCTCAGAATTCAACAACGAAATCAACACAAATTTTCTCTTCATACACAAATACGGTGGAAGGTTGTATATGGCTAGCATCACCGCCAAGGAACTGTGCCTAGACGACATGTTTCCGAATGGTTTCATTAAATCCCTACACAAAACCATCCACAAGTTCCTTGGCTCACTTGCAAAGTCCTGATACCTTTTATCGAATCTCTACCATTGATCAGCGTCAGCTAGATGACGGATCACTTTGTCCTGAGGAGAACCCCTTCCCATGTACCACGCCATGTTCTTTGCATCATCAGCATACTTAAACAACCTCTTCAACCAGGAAATAATTGGAAAATACCACATGCATTTTGCAGAAACACATTTCCTTAACTTCACGACAAAATCTCTATCGATAGCTAAATTTCTCCTTTTTCTAGTAACGTGAAACATGGCATACGGGGCGTGCTATCTCTTTCTCCCATTCACCCATGTACAAACACAGTTATTAGGACAAGCATGTATTTGTTTATACACTAATCCCAAGGGATATCGAATCATCTTCGCTTCGTAGAGGTTGTTCGATATCCCATAACCGACGCGAAGCTTCTCATTCAAGAACTTTAGCAACTCGTTCATGCTAGTGTCGCTCCATGTACCAAAGCCTTTCATATTAAACAATTCCATCAAACATGACATCACTGTATCACTCTTATTGCAACCGAGATACAACGGCCTGTCCTTCTCACCTAAAAAATTTGACAAAACCTCAGGTCTCCTCCTAAATTCATCAAAAACCCCCTCACACATGTCATCTAAATTTAAGTCTCCAAAACACTCTCTCCCACTACCTACAACCTCCTTCGGCAGTGCCTTCTCACCATGAAACATCCAAAGCAAATAATCTTTTTCAAACCCTCTATTAACCAAGTGAAGTTTCATGATGTCTCTATAACCAATATGGTTACGATTCTTGCAATCACGACATGGACATAACACTCGCTTCCCACATCCAAATGTGTACTCTGAAAAATCCTCCACGAAAGCAACATATTCTTTGCTCAACCGACTAACATTGCGATACACGTGCTTACGCCTCTCTATTACACGCTCTGTCTCTACAAATTAACGAATGTAGGACAATTATAGTTCAACACAATGACAATGACAATGACAATGACTGAAAGATTCTAAACATCCGAGATCAATTTGGCAAACCCTTACATACAACTTGGATCACAACATTCAAAACTTACACAACAATTTCACATTTCTAAACAAGGTCTTAAAGACATCAAGAAATCTAGAAAACAATCACATTTCTTCCATGAATGCAAGAATCATGAACATGATCAAGCACACAAAATATATGCATACAAACCATTTCTAACATATTACATCATTAATAACATGCCAAACAATTTAAAACCTAACCTTTGTGGGTCTTCATTGGTATATTGAATGTCAAACCCCACTTAAAAACACCATTAATGACATTCTCTCCCCAAAATCCCACTTTTTACTGGTCAATGAATAGTGGTAGGTAAGCATTAAATTCACTTATAGCACTGGTATGTTGGCCACATACTGGTGCTAGAAATTTTCTCCCAAAAAAACCCGCCAAAATGACTATTGAGTCAGTTTTAGGACCGGTTTCGTCCTCATAACAAAACCGGTGCTGAAATACAAAAACTTGCAACCGCCTCCCATACGGGCCCCATTTTCTAGGCACCGGTATAATAAAAATCGGTGCTAAAATTTTACAAAGGCAATGGAAAGATGCTTTGTTCCGGTGCTATAGTTTTCCCTCCATTTTTTGGGCACTAGAGACATTGTTACGCATATGGAACAAATCCTAGCACCAGTCCCTTTCGCACCCTTCGTTTGAACAGGTGCTAGTTCTTATGTATGGCACCGGTTTTGGGCACCGGTTAAAAATTCTGGTGTTGAAAACCGGGAACAGAACCAGTTTTCCACAATTTGGTCATAATACCGATGCCTTACCTATTTTCAGCACCAGCATAGGTGCCCCCAAGCAAAGTACCGGTGCATAAGTACATGTTTTCCAGTAGTGATAAGTACAAACTCTTTTTTCTAAATTTTAAAAATATTATCCACAAAACCAATTTGCTTTTGTTAGTCAAACCAAAAAAACTTACAGTTCTTCTTATCTCTCTCCTCTCCTTTTCTCTCTCATGCATGTTTAAAGTTTAGACTATTAAAATTCTTTGAGGATAGAAGATATCAAATTGGATTAATCTAGGGTTATAAATGAGTCGAGTCGAGTTTGATCAACCTTTGCTCGAGTTTGGGCTCTTTTAAAAAAATTTAGTTCAAACTCGGGTTGAGTTCAATTGACTCTATGAAAACATAGCTCTAGTTCGAGCCCGGGTGAAATTAATTCGTTCAAGTTTCATTCAAACTTGAATTCAAGCCATTATTAAATATTATTTCATTTTTTATATGCATTATAATATATTTTTATACAAAAAGCATCAAATCGCACAAAATATATGCTTATAAGAAGGGGAAAAGGCAATAAAACAAACTGATAAACTCCCAAAATATTCATAATCTCAAACATACCCAAACATCATCCAAACTACAATTTTGAAACATCACCAAAACATTATACATATCATCAA
This sequence comes from Rubia tinctorum, assembly GCA_032355605.1. Classification (NCBI taxonomy): domain Eukaryota; kingdom Viridiplantae; phylum Streptophyta; class Magnoliopsida; order Gentianales; family Rubiaceae; genus Rubia; species Rubia tinctorum. Next base: position 23,381 of record JAULKM010105896.1, on the reverse strand, counting down.
AAATACATCCAAAATATCATCAGAAACATATATGTAGAAATATAATACATCATCCAAAATAAATTAGTCCACCTGAAGTGAGAAGAGAAAAAGAATAACTGCTATCACAGCTTCACTCGTATGAACAAGAGCAGAATATCAACAACCTTTCCTCCTCCTTCTACAATCCTTTTTATATCTAATTCCTAACAACTAATCCAAACTAATCCTTTTCACCAGCTCTCCTTTCTTTGGTTTAAAATATGAAAGTAAGAGAAAAAGACCTTCATGCCCTTGAGACTTATGACAAACCTTCCTCCTTAATAACGAGCTTGACCTCAAGCTCGGAAATGAGGGAATTGTTGCTGAATGGTATTAGCAAATTCCCAAGAACTTTCTTCTGGAGGTAAATTTTTCCATTGCACCAACCATTGTATCTCCTGTCCTGAGCCATGATTGTGCAACCTCCTTTGTAAAATTTTGAAAGGCTCCAGCACCAGCAAATCTTCATACTCCTGTTCTGGAATCTTGGTTTGAGTCAGAGGGTGGTTCCCGACATATTTCTTCAACAATGAAACATGAAACACAGGATGCACTCGACTGGTAGGAGGTAATTCAATTCTGTACGCAACTTCCCCTATCTTCTGGAGCACCTTATACGGTCCAAAATATTTAGGAGCTAACTTCATATTCTCTCTGACAGCTACAGATTGTTGTTTGTACTTCTGTAATTTTAAAAGTACCCAATCTCCTTCTTCCAGCTCCCGCTCAGTTCGCTTAGCATCCGCGAATTGCTTCATCCGGATTTGGGCCTGTTGAAGATGCTTCTTTAAGAGCTGATTTACTGCTTCACGCTGATGCAGAATGTTAGCAGCTAACGGTATCAATGTATCCCTAAAGGTTCCAAGGGGAACGGACAATGGCTTCACTCCATATAATGCTTCATAAGGCATCATCTTTATGCTAGAATGGTACGTCATATTATACCACCACTCCGACGACAACCATTCGCTCCAAGAACTTGGTTTATCGCCACAGAAACAACGAAGATAATTTTCTAAAACTTGATTCAACCTCTCAGTTTGTCCATCTAATTGCGGATGATAGGCTGAGCTAAACCTGAGTTGCACTCCCATTAAAGACATTAATTCCCTCCAAAAATGACTAGTAAATAACCTGTCCCTATCAGTGATGATCGACTCAGGAGATCCATGCAATCTACAGATCTCATTATGAAATAACCTCGCCACTTGAGGAGCTGAAAACGGATGAGACATCGCAATAAAATGACCATATTTCGTAAACCTATCAATGACCACTAAAATCGTATCTTTATTGTTGGAAATAGGCAATTTCTCCACAAAATCCATGCTTATCTGAGACCACGGTTGAGATGGTACTGGAATTGGCTGTAGTAAACCAGGACTCGAACAGTGTTCAGCCTTGTTTCTTTGACATGTATCACACCTCCTGATATACCCTACTATATCTCTTTTCATACCTGGCCAGTGAAATAGAGCCAAGACTCTCTTTATTGTTGATGTCTGTCCCGAATGTCCACCTATTGCTGAAGCGTGCATAGATTTCATAATCTCTTCCCTGACCTGATTTGAAGCCCCCACTACAATTTTGTTATTCAGTTTCAGAATACCCCTGACATATGAGTAACTAGTGGCAGATGTGTTTCCCAAAACTGCTGAAGCAATTAACTCCTGACTCTCAGTATCCCTTTCATATGATTTTTCGATCTGGTTCATCCACACTGGTACTAATGATGTTACTGCTCTACAGTTTCTGCTAACCATCAAAGCTGACATAACTGGTTCCTGCTCCAAATCATAACTGGGTATATCTTTTTCCTCACTCAATACAAAATCATGCCTCAATCTTTTTAATGTTTGCTCTGCATCTGAAAGATCACAAACGGACTGTGGCCTTCTTGATAATGCATTTGTTGCTCTATTAGAACTGCCCGGTTTATAGTGTATTTCAAAACTCATGCCCAGTAATTTCGTCACCCATTTGTGTTTCAAAGCATTGGTTATCTTCTGTTCAATCAAATACTTCAAGCTCCGATGGTCAGTTCTAATAATAAAATGATTCCCGACCAGGTAATGCCTCAATTTATCCACAGCTATAACTAAAGCTAATAATTCTTTCTCATATGTAGATAATCCTTTATTCTTTTGACAAAATGCTTTGCTCAAAAATGCAATAGGCCTATGCTCTTGCATCAAAACAGCTCTCATCCCTTCTGCACATGCATCTGTCTCAATTATGAAGGGTTGATTAAAATCCGGCATCCTCGAAACAGGAGCAGATGTCATCTTTCTCTTGAGTTGATCAAATGCTTCAGCTGCACTCTCATTCCATTCAAATGAATTCTTCTTAAGCAAATTATGCAGAGGTTTACAAATAACCCCGTACTGCGAGATAAATCTCCTGTAATACCCTGTTAACCCCAAAAATCCTCGAAGTTCTTTCACTGTGCTCGGTACAGGCCATTGCAAAATTATGTCAACCTTATTCCTATCCATTTCTACTCCTCTCCCAGAAATAACATGTCCCAAATACTACACTTGAGTTTCAGCAAATATGCATTTAGACAGTTTCGCATATAGCTTATGTTGCTGTAAAATCTCCAAAACAGATCTCAGATGTTCACAATGGTCAGCTAAATTCTTGCTATATACTAGAATATCATCAAAGAAAACAAGTATGTATTTCCGAAGATAAGTGCTGAAAATTTTATTCATTAATCCCTGGAAAGTTGCTGGTGCATTAGTTAGGCCGAAAGGCATCACTATAAATCAAAGTGACCATGATGGGTTTGGAAAGTTGTTTTCTCTACATCTCCCTTTCTAACCCTTATTTGGTGGTACCCTGCCCTAAGATCGAGTTTAGAAAAATATTTAGCTCCATCCAACTCATCTAAAAGCTCATCGATAATTGGTAGAGGAAAACAATCTTTAACAGTAAGATCATTTAATTTCCTATAATCTATACACATCCTCCAAGATGAGTCTTTTTTCTTCACTAAAACTACAGGTGAAGCATAAGGACTATTACTGACCTGTACCACTTGATTTTCCAGGAACTCTTTCACTTGTTTCTCTATCTCTGTCTTATAGGCATGAGGGTACATGTAGGGTTTAATTTTAAAGGCTGTGAATTAGGCTTCAGGTTAATCTGATGATCCACATTCCTTTCAGGAGGCAACCCTTTAGGTACAGATTAAACATCAGAGAAATTAGAGAGGACCTGCTTGATATCTTCCGGAACCAGTAGGTTATTGATCCTCAAACTCTCACCATTGACCATAAGATTTGTTTATTTACTTGCCTCCATCATTGCTTCTCCAACACCTGCAAGATTCTTTGGTGATCCAGAATTATTATTTTGAACTGCATCCATTTCCAGCCATATTACAAGATCCCTCTTAAATCGGTTTCAAGCCAATTATCTCCTATTCTGAATCTTCCCTGTTGTCAGTAATTTTCATCATATATACCTTCCTATTTTTACATTTGGTCCACTGCTGCTGAGCCCTCCCTCTGTCCTCTTGAAACTTCATTTGTTTAATCAACTCAACATCCAAGGGTTCAGTTGAACCCTACATTATCCAGTGGTATCCCTTGCTGTAGAATGATACATGCTGAGCTTTAAAATCAAAAGTCAACGGACTGAAATATTTCATCCAATCAACTCCCAATATTATATCCACTCCCCCAAGCTCCATCACCTTCAAATCAAATAGAAAATCATTGTGTTTCACACTCCATAAAACTTTAGGACAGAGACCTGTACCATAGACTTTACTCCCATCCGCAATGGTGACAAGGAAAGGTCTTGTTCTCACTACAGGTAACCCCACTGTGTTAACAATTTTTTTATCAATAAAACTATCAGTCGACCCCGTGTCTAGCAGAATACTAATTTGAATCCCTTGCAGATGCCCAAACTTAGGTCAGTCCCAAGCTTCCGGCTTGGCTGTGTTGCACAGGGTATGTGCACCTCTACATCCCTTGATCCAAAAATTACGGGTCAGTCTTATCAACCTCAGCCATCTGATCAACCTCAGCCTCCGGGTTGGCTGAGGTGCATAGGGTATATGCACCCTCTGCACCAGCACTACACCTTGATCCAAAATTACTTGTGTTGCTTCAAATAGTAGTTCGTTGTCACATTTGCTTAATGGAGAAGCTTAGTTGCTCTTTTTGTGCATGTATTATAATATAATATATTTAATAAAAATATATATTATATTGGATCGATAAGCTCGACAAATTTAACGAACATTTTTAGTTAAGATCGAATTCGAGCTCTATTACTGTTTGAGTTCGGCCCGAGTTCGACTCAGGCTCAATCAAATACGAATTTGAGCATTGACCAAGATTCGTTTACTCCACTAGATTAAACATAATCAAGAAAGCATGGAATGTAGATCAGATAGAGAGAGAGAGAATGTCATTTAGTACCGTGCAAACACAAATTGATCAGAATCGGATATGACTACTTCAAAAACATGAATATAGATCAAGTGTCTTATGAATTTCAGGCTAAAGGGTGCATTGTAATTGCATACAGAAATAGAGTTCACGTTTCATCACACCATATTAAAGTAGTAACCAATATGTTCAGACAAAACTTTCTTCAAATCAATAGAGTTACCTTGGATGCTGGATCAAACTGGCTCAGCACAAAACAAAGAACAATGCAACTTTTTCCAACTCCAGAATCACCTAACCACACCAACTGCAGATATAAAAGGACATGATTTGGCTAAGTAAAGAGTGTTGGGTTTTTCTCTTCAAATTCCAAAAGGGTCAGTTAGTAAGAGTTGAAGAGTTATTTTTCATTCATGAATAGGCAGATCAAGAGATTGTTCATTAATCATGAATCCCAAGAGTTAGGTTCATGAATCGAAAGACTTTTGGTATGTACTTGAACTCTATAAATAGGGGGATAGTTAGAGTTGATAGGTGTGAATTTAGTAGACATCTGTTCTAGTATATAAATCACCCTTTTGTATCTGTAAGTTGTGGGAAGAATGTAGTCCCTTCTGTAATATGGGTTGGTGGTCTTGCGTGACGTAATCTCTGACATCTGTAATATGTCTGGCCCACTTGAGCAATAAAATTAATCTGTTTATATTCGTGGAGGTAGACAACATGTTTGGTGAACTACATAAAATTGTTGTGTTCAGTTTTTCTTCCTTTCTTTTTTGTCATCTTGATTCTGTGCAAGGGGATTAATTTCTCCAACTAGTGGTATCAAAGCTAGGCAGTGATACAACAGGTGGTATCAGAGCTGGGGAGTGATCCAACAATAGGTATTAGAGTTGTTTGTTGATCGAGCTTCTATTTTAGAATGAAAAGGAAGAAGAAAGAAGAAAGAGGGAAAATTGAGCTTGGTTGATCCATTAGCGACTCTGGAGAAGATGTCTATTTCTATCGTCTCTCTTGAGATTCATAAGCTATTGTGTGTGACAATTTCTTTTTTAGTTGAACTTGTTAGCAATCATTTGTTCCGCTAGTAGATTCTTTCCGGTTTGAATTTGCTTAAACTTGCATGTTCTGTCACAAGCCCCTTCTAGGTTGGACTTGGTGAAATCTGTTATGTATGTTAAATTCTTTCTTGGTTGGATTTATTCTGGTTGGTGGTATTTGGATACTTCTAGTATGTTTGTCTAGCACTTCCTCTGTGCATCTGTAGTTGTCTTTACATCTGGTACATCTAGCACAACCACCGTGCATATGGTACATTTGTCACAGTTAATATGTGTCTGGTATATCTAGTATAATCAATGGTATCTGGTACGCCTGGTACAATTGTTGTGTATCTGTCATAATGGACCATCTGCATATGGCTCTTACTCCGTTTTGGATTTTTAATCGAGAGGGGAACTGTTGGGTTTTCTCTTCAAATTACAAAGGTTAATTAATAAGAGTTGAAGAGTTTTTTTCATTCATGAATGGGAAACTTAAGGGATAGTTCATTAATCAGGAATCCCAAGAGTTAGGTTCATGAATTGGAAGACTTGTGGTCTGTACTTGAACTCTATAAATAGAGGGCTAGTTAGAGTTGATACGTGTGAGTTTTGCGGACATTTGTTCTAGTCTATAAATCTTACTTTTGTATCTGTAAGTTGTGGGAAGAATGTAGTCCCTTCTGTATCTGTAATTTGAGTTAGGTGGTCCTGCGTGATGTAATCACTACAAGAACCAACACATTTACATCAGTTCTACAAAGCTTTTTACCTCGGATTTTTACCCTCTAAAAACCGAGGTAAATGTGGGTGTAGTAAAAATTATATTTTTTACCTCGGTTCAAAACTGAGGTAAAAAGTATTTTTCTACCTAGGTTTTTCTTGAAAAGAACTAGGTAAATATTCCTCACCCGATGACCATGCGGACAATAGAGCGACATCGGTCCCTATTCTGAGCCCGCCAACTATCCCATCTTCATGCGATATCGTGGTGGCCGATATTGACTAGAAAATTTACGATGTCGATCCTGACCGTAAGTGATATTGTATGATTGTGTTACCGACACACTGATTATGGTTTTTAACTACGGTTTAGAACCGCGTAAATTATATATTTTAAATCGATTCTTTAGCGGAAAATTTGGGGTAATTGTTAATGTGATAAACCGAGGATTGATTAGTGAGTGACATCGAGTGGAATGAATGCATTGTCGATGTGATAGACAGAGTCCGACGTCAGACTATCTGATATTGCATTTGTCAAAATTAGTAATTAGATGATGTGGCATATCAATAAACACGACATCATTTTAATTGACCGAGGTCGCACGTATATGTTCGACTGGGGTTACTTTCCTGTTCTCTATGACTTGTCTGCGATGTTGCTTATTGCGTCTTGGTTCATGGAGCGACGTCGTCTTGTTATGTGAGATCGATGTCGCTCAATTTGGTGTACCGTCAGTATCCCTTTGTGAATTATGAGCGATGTCACTATGTTTTGATCGGACAAACTGAATTGTAAATTATAATGCACGACATCGGTCCAAGTGTAAAATACAGCAATAGATATTTATAGAAAAGAAGATCCGACGTCGAAAGCCCTTTCAGATTGCATGTTATTACACCATGCATGAAGCATATACACAACAAGCATGAAAACTACATCACCCATACAAAAATTATGTTATCAAAATTCTCACAAAATGAACTATACCATTGATACTCCATAGCTAGCTAGATATCTATATCAAGGTGTCAAAAAATACCTTTGAAAGTATCAATGGGCATTTTAGAGAATTAGGCTTTCACAAAAACATCAACCTAATCCAAGTTTTTCATATGGTATATGGGTTAAGTAAATACTTCAAATTATATAACATTATAAAGAGTGCCCAACTGTCGCGTACATCCTCCAAAAACTTGATGGGGTATGGTGTTTTGTCCTTAAAAAAATACTACAACAACGAGTAATCTCATAATCGATAAATAGGTTGTGCAAAGTAGTGATATTATTGATTAGATTCAATAGGTGAGAATAATGGATATCTTTTGTAGATCAAATTGATTCTCCCTCACAAGTAAGACCAAATCCTTCATAAAGCGCATGTAATAGTAACTGCTTTCTCACACTGCTAATAGGTTTTTATGCTATTCGAACTGAAAAATTATTCACAAACACATAATTAGGTACTTACAGCAATAATTATTTCATAATACAAATTTGAAGTTAATTCTAACCTTGAGGGACTTCCATGTGCATCCTTTGTACTTGGTAATAATGGGATATGTCATCACCTTAGTAATTGTGAAATAAATAGTTTTATGGGGCGTTTGATGTAATAGATTGTACCAGAATACCGTGTTTGATGGAAGACAATGATGAACACCATCCAATGCTTGCGACGAAAATGAAATCGTCATTAACACAATACAATCATGTAATCTTTAATAGAATCCAAACAAGAGTAATGCAGTAAGTAGAGACTCACCTCTCATAGTAAGGTGCAATATATTTCAAACTATCATTTTGCATCAACCGAGAGCTCAAATAGACCAAACACTCCTCCATAGCAACATGGTCATGTTGGATCTTTAGTGGGAAAAGAACCCCTATCCACCCTTTGAATTTGGAAACGCATTGTACATGCAAGAGCCTATAAACATGGTTAGTCTTGCTAGATTGAAGCCAAACGCACGAAGAATGTCGATCATTCAAGTTAGGTTGATGCATTCATACTTACATGGAATGTAGTTGTATCACGAGAGGGGGCACATTATTGAAATGGAAAAAGTCTTTCAAATCCTCCTTCCAGATAATTAGATTTACCTTGTACCCAAAAATGCTCACTTCCTCCACGGGAATTTTGTACGAACATGAGGGAGGGTGTCCCATCACAAAGGTGTGGATGTTCTTTAGGGAACCATCCTTCTAGAGATTGAATGGTGGTGGATTCATTCTAGAGATACGATACTTTGTTGGTTTTGGATCCACACATGTATTGGGTAATTTTTCCGGGCTACTAATCCTTGTCTCGATCTACATGAAATCAACCATAAAATTTATGTACGTAACATTTATTTCAACACAAAAGTAATTGTAGATTATTTATCATGTTATACCTTCTTTGTATGCCTCTTCTCCAAAATATTGACCAAAGGAATGAACCATTCAGCAAACATTCCCAACGCCTTGTCCACCGTACTTGCCTTGGGTTCTAGGATTGGAAGAACCACACCATCTACGAGGGTCTTTGTGACATTGACCACCATGTTATCATTCGCGATTGGTTTTTGATGATGCACTCATATAGATGTGTACACTTTACCTTCTACTATGATGTGGCTCTCTCCATCAACACGTTCGGCAAGTAGTATGCACAAGAAATTATCCTACACAAGAAGACTCGCTAATTTAAAACAAAGTATGAAATATTTTGTGATATGAATAGTGTAATATATATAATTATACCTTCATGTTGCGTTGCGTGACCTCTACTAACTTCGTTCATAGTCGATCAAAGGCAATGGGTGTTGTCGAAGTCATGGACGATGGTCCGGGCCCACTATCATACTCCGAGTTTTCATGTTTCGAGGTTGTCAGAGATGCAGCATGAGGGAGAGTTAATAGTGTTGGTTTAGAACTTGCAATAATTCTCTCCAAGTCAAGTGGCATTTTCGTCTCATTCGATTGGTATGAGCATAAACCACTAATGTGGATTTGAAAACATCAATCTCTCTTTGTTGACTACTTGACACAACATTAACCTTAGGTGGTCGAGGTTTGAGAAAGATGTCCCTATTTCTAGCGAGCATGTCGACACCCCGGACCCAGCCCGAATGTTCTTCTTGTTAAGCGCAACCCCTAGTATGTCTTTTATTCTAGCCCTGATGAACTCACTGGACTCTTGTTTTTTTAACTCCTCCAATAAATTACCAATAATCAATCTCATTTGCTCAAATTTCATCTTGAACAAATGCACTCACATCATATCAACTAAACCACAGTGTTGAACTTACCTTCTTTCTTCCCACGCCCTTTGTATCCTTTTAGACATTTATCAAATTGGAGAACTTCATCGGGCGTGGGATATTCCGTAGAAGACCTTGCTTCCGTTTTCATCATTCCAAGATCCACCTTGTCAAACACTCTTGCCTCGAATATTTTCTTAATGATTATTCTTCTAACTAATGTGAAACCTCCATGACTCATTGTGTGGCGCATCTTCTTTTCCCTTGCAAGCTCAATTTTTATAGCCCTTAGACCATGTAAAATCATTAGACCAAATAGGTTCATAATACAAATCAACAATGTGAATTGACTTGGAAACACATTTCCCCTGCTTCTGACCGACGTTGGACTAAAGACGATAATGATATCGCACAGGTCAATAGGTCAATATGCAAATTCGCATACATTGTTAAACAAAATTAGTGCCTAAACTTAGTTTATCAACGACGTCGCACACTAGTCAACGGTAACGATATACAACCCGATTACTACAGTGCAACATCGCATGTTCACCTAGTGTTACTCATTTTTATGCAATGGATGTACCTTTACGAATTTAAATCACTAACAAGCATACATAACATACACATTTGATGATACCAATGAAACTATACTCATGCATAAGGATGTTTGACCAACAATAAAATGCATGCACATAATTGAAAATATGTACCCATTGTGTATATACTTTTAAGCTTGTTAATGTAAGTTCCTTATTAATTGTTCATCCGCTAGTTTTCTTAAAATAAAACCCTTCCAACTATATTCATTTTTGACTGCATGCTAAATTCTTGGGTTGCAATGATCTTCTTCTTACCGAAAACATAATCCCTTGCCAATTTGGTTTTGATATCTCTTCATCTTTCACCAAAGCACTGTATGGTTTTCCAATCTTTCCATATCATCACACTCAATCTCAAAGCCATATTGCATGGACCTCCATAGTTTAGCCTTGTAAGAATCATCAATACAAGGCATCGACTCGTACAAGAAGATATCTACCTTTGTCCTAACAATCAAACCTATGTAACTAGATCACCAATGTCTTCTTCGCCTATGGCATTCCCGATGTGATCGAATTTCATAGGAAATTTCTTGTTTTTCTCCACCATGTCCATCAATTTTTTCCAAATTTCCCTACTGTGACCTTGCCTATGTATTTTCAATCTATTCAAATCCCCTCCCTTCTTTCGTCGGGTTGTTTCCTTTATCGAGGTTAACAAAAACAAGACTTAAAAATATAGTTCATTAAACACACTCTTCAATGATTAATGCAATATAATATTTAAATTGCAACCTTTATTATGGACATTAAATCCACACTAAGGTTTTCATGAAGTTGATATTCTCCACAAGAAAATGATGAACATCTCCATATCAAATAACCTCTATTAGCAAGTTGCCACATGTTGTATACCATATACACATGAAAAAATTACATCTTTAATGAAACCATAGAACCTTATATGTATATATAGTCCACAATCTACAAGAAAGTAAATAAAAAAATATGCCACGTATCAATAACAAACACTCATTCAATAATCAATCCCAAGGGATGTAGCCACATTGACAATATGATCATCACATGTTGAAAAGAAGGAACCTTACCACTATTTCTATTCATGGAATCCCCTCCCACTATGGCCTCTTATTTTTCCCTTAGTTTCTCCATTTGTGAATATGTTAGGGGTGGATTTGGGTGTGTTTGGTTATTGATTTGTAGGAGGGGAAAGGAAATGTTGATGAAGAACTTTGGGGTCCTTGGAGATGGAGGGCGCCAATATGGGCAATAAATGTTTTTTAAAGTGTTTTAGGTTTTTTACCAAGTATGGCACATATAGCTAGTCTCCGGTCAGTGTTACGATGTCGCACGTGTTGTGCGATATATTTGTCACGAGTATTTTAGGTCTACCTTTGGGTCAAAATATTCCCAATAAGCCTGTGTCATATGAATGTCCGATGTCAGAGATATATTGATCTAACCTCGGGACATAAGAGAACGTTGCGATCTCAGAAATGCTAAATGTTTATTGACATGTCATGGGCCAGTCGATGGACCTAATGGCCCATTCCCCTTGAATGAACGACGTCGCCAACTGTTCGGCCTATAGTCACTATGAAAGAAGCATCGTGCAACTTCGTATTATAGGTTTTAAATAATTTTTAAAATATATATATAAAGGACAAAAAAACATTAATTTTATTAGTTACATGGTGTTTCCATTTTAAGCCAACTAGTTTACAACACCACTGGGTGTGTCAAGGTTTGAACATTATTAGTTAGACAGTTATGATTATTAAAGTCATGTGAATTCCTTGCCGATGTAATTCAAGGACAAAGGCCATCATGATATCACAATTTCATACTCCTTTCATTACAAGGCCATGAATAATAAACCTCGGTAAGTGAGTTGGCAAGATAGATGAGGGTTTCACAATAACCTGTTTAACGGCTAAGCGTGTTGAATGTTAGTGCACTAGACGATCTTGTTCTGGGCCTAGAGATATTAGGTCTTTTAACTAAATAATTTTTTCTGTTTAAATACAGGAATAGTCATCCATATTAGACGAGTGGAGGTTTAACAATAACCCGTTCCACGGCTAAGATTGTTGAAGGCTAGTATGGTAGCCGTTCTTGTTCTAGACCAAAAGATATCAGCTTTTTCAATTTCACAACGATCCCAGGTTTCACAATATCCCTTTAAGCTATTAATATGGCTTATGGTAAGACATAACCAATCTCATACAAGTCCTACAGATTTAGTAGCTTCATTGATTACAAAGTGTTTTACTATAAACCCCACAAACTACCAACCTCATTACACGAGTGAGGGTTTTAAAATTACCCGTCCAAAGGTTAAGATTGGTTGTGCCATTCATATATGATGTCATTCGATGGCTTATTATTTTCATTTCAAGCAATTACTTAGTATATTTATTTTAGGAGAATGACTAGTCAACCCTATTACCCGAGTCAGTGTTCGAACCCTGCCCTATCGTAGGTCAAGGGAAAATCTCTACTTATATAAGTAGGGTTATCCTTTCCATCCCAGAGTTAGTCAAGCATCTTACTCTAGTACGTGCTTGACCAACACCCGTTCGATTATGAAGAAATTGGAGGTCCGACCATTTCCATATTTAATTTTTCCATCTTACCAATACTTTTATTATTAATTGTACTCCAAAATACTATTTCCGTTCTATTTAACTTGGGCCTAGCATTTGGGCTTGCATATTCATTTTAGGCTGAAAGGCACATCCATTTGTGCAATGTCGCTTATAATTTGGATAAATGTCGGTCATACCGACATTCAAGTACAAAATCGGGTGATGTGGTCTCCACCCACTATTATCCAAGCCACTTTTGATTCAACTACTTGGCAGGTTGTACAAATCAGCCCAGATTTATTTTCGTACGATGTTGCTAATATGTTGGTAAGTCTACGATTTTGTCAAATCTGTCTGCGACATAGCAAATTGACGATTTAGGTCCCTTTGCTCCAAGTGTGCCAAAAACTATTTGGACCTCAGGGGATTTTTTTCCCAAAACTTGTTGTACTTGCTAGTAAAATAGTTGTGCTTATTGTTGTGCTTATTTAGTTTGATTTCATTGGCGTTTTTTACCTTTCAGGTACACTTCGCACACGTATTCGGCTTCGTCGATAGGAAGTGCGAAGTTGCAAATTCACACAGATGAATATGGACTTCGTATTGGACATATCGGTTTGGCCAACATGTCTGCGAAATACATGCAATCTCGGTCAAAAATGAAATTCCAATGATTGTATGGTCTGTTTAACTAAGCTTTGTAATTTTTTTATTCAATAGATGTCTCTAAAGAAAAAAACTGCTAAAAGGGACAAGGTCCAGCAAGAGGGATCAGGCACCTCCAGCTCCAAAAAGGTGATGACCGTTGATGCCCCTCCGTCACCAACATTCGATAAAAAATGCTTCTTCACTAAGGAAAATGAGAAGTGTTTTGAAATTGTAAGGAACGGAAGGGTAAAAGAGGTTAGAGCAATGCGGGTCGAGGACATGGAAAGGCTCCACTTGGACATTTTCCTTGAGCCATTCAAACCTTCGGGAATGGTGGGGTTGATTTGCCTCGACAATACAACCTACGAATTGGAGGTCAAGGAGTTCTACTCCAATTTCACTCGTCTAACCAACACCAACTACCAAACAAGAGTTAACGGCACGACCATTGTCCTAACGTCAGACCTGATCAACGAGGCAATTGGTTGCACATTTGGAGGAGATGATTAGCCGAAGGTTGTGCCAATGCAAATATAATACGGGGACTTGTGGCCTCCTAGGGAAAACAAGGATGATCAGGCAGGGGTCCTCGACCCAAATCGTATGGTGGAGAATTACTTCAAGATTAACGTGGGTAACGGGTTCATCATGCCAAGGTCCATCAAGATTAATGTACTTGGGAGGTCGCCGTACCTCTCAAAGTTATGATTTATAAACCTTGAAGTGCTTCTTAAATACAATTGAGTAGATAGTGGATATAAGGTGGATAATAGTCTGGATATAGATATACGTAGATATATTAAAAGGGGGGATTGGTTGGTTTTTCTAAGTTATAAAATTAAAGACAATACAACTAGCATATAAAAGTATTTATGCTAATCATGCAACAACTACAAAAAGTGGATAAAAATCACAAATGACAAAGCCTTGGGGGCAATTGATTTCGACTTCTAAACCCTTTATAGATCATAGACTTATTAACTCATTCATTCACATTAATTTCTATGGTGAATGCTATCACTTCATTTCGAAGATAAACATTCCTTTCTTCTTAAGATTAATTTGCAAAAGCAATTAACGATTATTTGCAAACCTCATTAATGATCACTTTAGACAAACAATGCCTAAAGGTACTTCATCAATGACATCATACACAAAGAATCATAGATTTGATAGCAACTACATGCATTCTACCAAATGCCTAGCCATTTAACCAAACAAGGCATTTATTTGGTTTTATCTAGAACAATCAACATTAAAGATTAAAACCTTTTAGTGCTACCTTGGGATAAACATGATAACAAACAACATTAACTTCTAGAAAGATTAACATACACATCTAGCAAGATTAACATCATTTATCCAACAAGAAGTTCTAATTCCATGTTCTTGGATTTTCATGCCAAAAGTAAGAAGAAATTGTACACTTTCCTAACAGCCTAACGATTAATCATACAAACACTTCATATTCTAAAACAACCCATGGTATAAATGAAGTAAACATCAACATTAATGGCACAATAAATGCTAAGCAGTAAATGTTCATGAAAGAGCAAAATAGTGAATCTCACTACATGGGTTTCGAACCTTCAACCAATTGCTCCCAAGTGATGAAATTAGCTACTACAATCCATACTAATAATCAAATATGAACTAAACATAATCCAAAGTAAAATAAGATGAAAAAGGAAAAGAAGGTAGGGTTTCAAGAGGTAAAAAGTTGGGAAGAAGAAGTTGATGAAGAGAGAGGATAAAGTTTGCTTTTCATAGTACAAGAAAAAGAACAAAAGATTTTGGCCACACATTGTCGCGACTCGCGACAAAGGCCAAATACAACATCTTCATTTCTTTCTTCTTCTTGTCTCATGGCATCCTCTCCACTTCACTTCTCTTCAAGTCTTCAAAAGATGATCTTCAAGGTCTTCAAGGTCTTCATTGTCTTCGGTCTTCAAATCTCGATAAAATTGCCCCATCACACAAAATTTCCTTGAAAAGTCATAAGAGCCCAAAATACGCTCTTAACTCTCCTAAAAATATTTGAGGCAACATACAAGATCTAGATAACAAAAGTGCACAAAAGTGAATCCAAAATGTCCCAAAATAATCATATAAAATGGACACATAAAATCTCCCCACACTTGAACCTTACTCATCCTAGAGTAAGAAAATATTCAAGAGCACAAAGAGATTCACAAATCCACATCCCACACTAATATTCCCCCAAGCATTGCCTCACAAAAACTCTCATTAGCATGAATTCCAAAATCAAAGATCAAATGAGAATTTTTCACACACAACCCTAATTCCTAAGTCTACCCAAATCTACAGCTTATCAATTCACTAATACCCATAAGAACATTTCTAAGTCCCGACTTGATAATCCCAAAATCTAATGGCCTAAAATGAAGCCATAACCATATCACAGGTTCAAGCACAAACTTCACTTCATACCAATATAACAACCAAAACGAAGTACACAAAGAATAAAGAATTTCTAACCGTACTTCATTTTCTCCGCTAAGTCACCCAATCCCAAGAAGACCTACGATGTTAGGCTACCCGATCCTTTCATATGTCAACCACAACCTTTTGATTCCAATGCCGGCAAATGAGAAATTTGAAACAAAATTTTCTCTTTCTCTTTCTCTCATTTTGTCTATGAGCCCCTTCGGATTTTCATCCTAGCCATACATCATCTTTTTTTGGCTCACATCTGACCCACATTTAGCCTTCATTTTTACCTAGGCCGCCCTTTCGGATTTTTGACCTATTTGGGCCCTCAATGTTGTCTAAATTGCCCTCTCGGGTTTTCAACTTAGCAAGTTTGCTTTCTAAATTTCTTTTTCTTTTTAAAAAAATTTCAAAATTTTTAATTTTTCAATTATTTATTTTTTTCATGTTTTTCCAATCAAAAATACCAAAAAGCATCCAAGATCAAGATTACAAGAATGCAACTCATTCAACCCCTCCCGACACTTAAAATATTACATTGGCCTCAATGTAAACACAAAAGGTAAAAGCAGTACAAATCAAAGTGGGAAGTAAAATAGCTCACAATCAAGAGTATGATGAAGAAATACCATCACCAAGGTAGCGTCGTTTATACTGTGCAATCCACTCCTCATTCCTCCTGCGCCTCTCTCGACGCCTCTCCCGGTCAGGCTTCAGGCCTGGAATGCCGCGCATCTACGTCTGCATGTGATAGACATGAGAGGAAAGATGATCAATCTCCTCATCCATGTCTATCAGGCTCTGGGATATGAAAAGGTTGTGCTCGGCCTGCCCACGGAAGCCACCCTCCACTGTCTGCATCAATCGGGAGTAAACGTCTAGAGGAGGCTGAGGGAACTGATAATGTACATCGTCATGTATCGGCTCAGGTTGTGGCTTGGGTGGAGAATGTGGTCCACCATGCACGTGCTCGTCTTGTGATGAAGGCTGGGTGAAAGGAAAAACACCATCCTCGGCCTAAACTGGGCACATTTGTCGACTCTGTCTAACACAACAAAGTGTCGGTCAAGATTCGAAGCACAAATCGGAGAGAAATATGGATGATGATGTTAATGTTGTCCCTCACATCCCAAACTCTCTTTGTGATGGTGTACCAGAAGTCGACATCATCCTGAAAATTATGGCTCAGTGCCTCTTGGGTGGAGAATGTGGTCCACCATGCACGTGCTCATCTTGCGATGAAGGCTGGATGAAAGAAAAAACACCCTCCTCGGCCTAACCTGGGCACATTTGTCGACTCTTTTAACACAACAAAGTGCATGTCAAGATTCAAAGCACAAGTCGGAGAGAAATATGGATGATGATGTTAATTTTGTCCCTCACATCCCAAACTCTCTTTGTGATGGTGTACCAGAATTCGACATCATCCTGAAAATTATGGCTCAGTGCCTCTTGATCAAATCCTGCTCTAATGTCCACCGTGGTCCAACCAAATGCCTCCTCAATAGCCAAGGGGGTCATCTCATGAGATGCATCATTGAGATGAAACCGGATGAACCTCTTGCAGGGCTTCCCGTTCCTTAAGTTATACACCCTCACCATTGATTGGAATTTCAGGGTGTATCTCTTTTATATTGGTGAGGCATGGCTCATGAAACCTCCTAAGCCTTCTTTGGTAAGAAGGAAAATGAGTGGCTCTCTCAAACCCAGGGTGTCCAAGGCTCCCACATCGATAAAATTAGTCTCTTGCATCTTTCACGTAGCCAACTTCTCTCATCTATCCCCACCGGTGATCTGGCGCAAACCCATGAATGTGTCTAGAGGTGGCACCGAGGTTGGCTCCGGAGCTGGAGGAGGTTGTGGAGGTGGTGCGACGGAACTCGAGCCTCAAGTCACTCGTTGCCTCTTTGGTGCTATAACTATCACCATAGAAAACAACGCCAAACCCACAAGGACATAAGAGATATGATCATGCAATCATCATTATGAAATTATCTCACAAAAATATGTAACATATAGCGACAAACATCCAAGCATCATTATAGAATTTAGCAATCACAGTCATAATGATGTGGTCGACTCACTACAATCAACAAAATGTAACTATAAGGATGCAAGAACATTCATATGTCCACACATGTAAAATCCAATTATAGTCCATTTCTAAATAAATTATAAACATACTTACGTCCTATCTCACCAAGCTTGGCCAAGTATTTCAAATCACCAACATATGAGATCATCTGTAGCCAAAAATTACTTACGCAATTTCCGAGAAGCATATCCATAACCACTTATCATCATGTCTAGCCAATCCAAATAATTCCAACAATTCTATTATTTATGGATAAATCTAAACTAGCTAAGAATCACACAGCAAGTATACAACAATATCAACCATTTCACTTCACAAAATCACCAAGAATATTCAACTCATATGTTCACAAAATCACTAAATCATCAATCACACAACTATGAACAATCCAAAGTTATAGAAATGATGAATTTTACCAAGTATGAGTGTAAGATTATGAAACTAAGAAGCCCAAAGCAATCCAAGTTTCAATCAAAGAGTTCTTGAAAAATCCTCAATTTCTAGGGTTTTGGATTTTTAGATGTTTGGGCTGATTTTGGGGTGATTGTGATGTGAAAATGGATAAGGGAAGCAGATGGGAGTGATTCTAGTGTTATGGTGGTGAATTCCGAGTAGATTGGTGGCTAAATGGCGAAGAGTGGTGGTTTGGAGAGGAGAGCGGTGAAGAGAAGAAAGAACTTCGGATGAAAATGATTTGTTCTGCCCGTTTTAAACCAGACTCTGAGCATGCATCATGACTCGCGATGCTCAGGTAGCGATTCGTGATATAGAAGTCAAACCATCCTAGAAGTCAACCTTCTGTCGCGACTCATGATAGGATCGTCACGACTCGCAACCAATTGGACCGAGACTTCACATTTTTTTAAAATTCTAATTTTAGTCGTGACTCGCGAGGATATATCGCGACGCACGAAAAAATGTTTGTGGCTCGTAAAAAAATTGGACCTAAAAATTGGTATTTTTCAGAAAACTTCCTAATTTTGGTTGCAACCCGAGATGGAATGGTTGCGATTCGCGAGGACCTGTTGCGACTCGTGATAAAGTCTTTGCAACTCACGAAAAATTGGAACTAATTCACAATTTGGCAAAAAAAATCTGATTATGGTTGCAACTCGCAACCCATTATCGCGACTTGTGACAAACATGGACTGGGAGTTGCAAAATTCCTCCGTTCTTCATGACTCGCGACAGTGAAGATGGACAACAATCTCCCAAAAATTGACTTTTACCGTGAATGACCACTGATTTTCTAGAATTACAAGGATCAGCAACATAAAACACCTTTGTAGCCTGGAAAGTAAAGATGTAAGCATCGCCAGTAGAATGAATCATTCTTAAATCAACAACTATAAAACCTAGGTCGTCCACCGATACATCGGCATTGTTATCAACCCATTTGCATTTGAAAAGTGGTACCCTGAAACTTGTGTAGACGAGTTCCCATATTTCCTCAATCATGCCATAGTAAGACATGTTTCCATACACGGGATTCTTATCCTTCACGGTGCTTACATGTAAACCTTTCGCGACTATGCTAACGCCACTATTTTGTGTAGCGATATGTATGTCCCATTTAAGGGCTACAAAGGAAAAACCTTTCATGTTATAGCCCTTGAAGTACATCGTAGTTGCAAAAGGAATGAAGGCACCAATTCAAGTTGTCACCATGTATGTCTTCGACTACTTCATGGCGTAACCAATCAATGACAGTGTGATTGTTCAGCAAGTACTTGCTTCTCCAACCAACCGGGGTGCCCCTCTTTGATATTGGCCATGTGCATATCCACATACGGGCAAACCACACATAAGTTTCGTAAAACATATAAGTGTGCTTTCATCAACTTGTCGGGGGTTAATAACCTAGTTGTTACTTTTTGCAAACCTTTGTCACCCACTCTATCTGCATGGCACGGTTTTGGTACACTAGCAGACTCTTCATTCTTTGATAATTCCATACAGTATTCTAACACCTCCTCGATCACATACCTCTGCAAAATACTAGTATCCGGGTGATATTGAATTTTCAAATAACTCTTGAATATCTTCATATACCTGTCGAAGGGATACATTCATCGAAGATAAACAGCTGCCCAGATCAATATCTTCCCTACAATGTGAACCAACAAGTGTACCATGAATTCAATGAATGAAAGTGAGAAATATATCTCTAACTCGCACAACACGATTACTATTTCAACCTGAAATTCCTTGAATTTCCGACGCCTAATCTCCTTACAAAAAATTACCTTGAAGAAGCGACACAACCGGGTAATACACTTTCTTACGTGAGTCAGCAAGATGGATCAAACCGCAACCGGGAGAAATTCTTGAATCAAATAATGTGAATAGTGAAATTTCTTATTACCCAATCTCAATCCCTCATTGGATACTAGATTGCTAACCCTAGAAGAGTAGCCGGTCGGGACAGCCGTACCTTTGAGGCTAGAACATATTAACTCTTTCTCACATTTTGAAAGTGTGTAACAAGTAGTGAGCAAATACGTTTTCGATCCCCGATCCTCGGGAGCCAATTCAGGTCTAATTCCCATTTCAACCATATCTTTTCTTGACTTCA
Organism: Rubia tinctorum; assembly: GCA_032355605.1. NCBI lineage: Eukaryota > Viridiplantae > Streptophyta > Magnoliopsida > Gentianales > Rubiaceae > Rubia > Rubia tinctorum. Next base: position 3,025 of record JAULKM010105896.1, on the reverse strand, counting down.
TTCCATCCTTTGTCTTACTTGGGATATTCATCAAAGTACCAACCAAACTATCACATACATTATTTTCAATATGTATCTTGTCTAAACAATGTTGGGCGTCAAAGGTCTTCCTGTATGGTAGTTCAAAAAATGGAACATTTCTCCCAAATATGGGCAACCTTTGGTTTCATCTTCCTCTTTCCAAAGTCATTTAGAAAATTATGCAACATGTGTCGAGATTAACACACCTGTTAATATAAAGGAGGGCCGCCAAGTCTACCTTGCCATTGAATTCAGCACGCCGACTCCTCCACCGATGGGTTTTTGGAAGCCATCTTCGGTGCCCAAGATACAATGTCTTACTTCCATGCCTCAACAGACAATATTTTATTCCTTCCAAACAAATAGGGTGTGCCTTGTGACCCTTAACTAAATATTCATAAAAGTTTCCATATGCAGGAAAGTCGTTAACAGTGCAAAATAACATGGCTTTAAAATCATACGACTCCTTTCGATTATCATACATGCTGCTCATTCCAGTATCCTGCAGCTTCTTAAGGTCATCCACCAAAGGGAATAGGAACACATCGATATCGTTCCCCGATTGCTTAGGACCGGAGATTATTAGAGACAAAATGATGTGTTTCCTTTTCATGCATAACCATGGGTGAAAGTTGTAAATCACTACCATTACAGGTCATGAACTGTGATTGCTACTCATATTACCGAACGGGTTTATTCCATCTGTTCACAAACCAAGCCTCAAGTTACGTGGCTCTTTCCCAAAGACAATAAATGTTGCATCTATCTTCTTCCACTGATCATCATAGGCCGGACTACTAGTGACTTTAGGATCAACCACTATCCGATCTGCAAGTCAACTGAAATTCTTTGCATTCTCAGGATTGTCAAACAATCTTCTCAATTGAGGAATAATAGGTAGATACCAAAAAACCTTGACAGAAACCTTCTCCTTCTGCCATCAACATCCACCTCCACCTCCTTTAATTTGAAACTGGGAGCAATGCATTTTGGGGATACCACTGCATTTAAGTGATCTCCCCAATACAAGATACAATCGTTCTGATAGGAATGTAAGTTTTCATAATCCATGCACATCGGACATAGTACCTTCTTCTCCTCAAATACCATTTTCGGTATTCTATTGCCAACTGGAAGCATGTTTGTCAATACTTTCAACAAACCAGAGAACCCAACATCACTATAGGAATACTTAGCTTTCATTTTCATCAACTGCAATGTAGCCTTCAATACTATCATTCCTTCAGGGCATCAATCGTATAGAAGTGTTTCATTATGCCCGTGCAAATTTGAAAGTTTGTTAGGATTGCCACTGTAGTTCTTGACAATCTCCTCAACCAACTCATCCATCCTATTATCCTTCTCGGGCTGGTCTACTTCATTTCGAGTATGATCATCCACGTTCTTCCCATGCCAAAACCATATATTGTATTTTGGATCAAAACCGTATATAAATAAGTCATCCTTCAAACCAATTGCATCTTCATGAATATCGGTGTTCTGGCACTTCTTGCAAGGACAATACACATACGAAAAATTCTCCTTCGCGGCATTTGTAAATGCATATTTAATTAAGTTAGTTACAAGAGATTGATACTCCTCACTCGTTTGATCTTCGTCAAAACAATGGGTTTTATCCCTAGACATTTCTACATTACAACAATAAGTATACATTGTTTAGGATCATATCTTAGGAACAAGTACATACACTTATATTCATTCAGTTCATGGATTCATAACATGTGCATATTGATTAGAGTAATATATATATATATATATATATATATATATATATTACTCTAATGTGTCAATGAAAACCTTCATTATCATGCTCCCATACACATATAACATCTACCATATATAATTATGCAATGTATACATTCAATCAACACATAGTTAAACACATCCTCTCGTATCAATTGAACTAACCTAGAACCTAAATTTGAACATGGAAATACAAATTTAGGCATGGAATACTTAATTGCTACTTGAGTGGCAAGTTATATCACAACACACAACCCTATTGCTCACCTTCAAGAATGAGGAATTGGATTTTGTAAAGCCATCTTGAATGTGGAAGAAGATTTTGGGAATTATGATTGAGTTTGGTCAGAGAACCAAAAAATACTTTTAAAAACCAGACAGATGTGACGTCGCTCCTTAGCATCGTTAGAAATTTGGTCAAACCAAATAGTAATGTGATGTCGTCAGTCTCATGAATGACTAATACTTCTTGGACAGACACATGTTGCTGACGTTGCACCTACATCGGTTAGACTTTTTACTTTGATTTATAATAACATTTACCTCTGCTACCATACAATCGAGGTAAAAAGCATATTATTTACCTCAATTTTTTATAACCGAGGTAAATAATGTTTTTGACTTTGAAAAAATAGAACCGAGGTAAAATTTACCTCGGTTATTTGACCTAAGGCGAAAAACCAAGGTAAAAGGAGCGAAGTAATATGTGTGGTTTCTTGTAGTGAATCCCTGACATCTGTAATATGTCTGGATGTCTGGCCCACTAGCCAATAAGATTAATGTGTTTATGTTCATGGAGGTAGCCAACATGTTTGGTAAAGTACATTAAAATTCTGTGTTATATTTTTCTTCCATTCTTTCATTTGATTCTGCGCAAGGGGATTAACGGAGATGTGATTAAGTGCATTGGTATTCTTATCTTTCCATGCACTTATCTCCTTATTTAAGGCACATCATCTCTATTAATAACTATTACTAGTCAATTAGTATCCCAACGGTAAAATTTTATGTGCAACATGTATATCAATTAAAAATCTCTCACACCTTCGAGAAGGTAACTGTGATAATTAATTGTTGCTGTTTTATGAAACACAAATCTATTTAGGTATAATTGGATTCGAGTAGTTGTGAAATCAGGACGTTAAAACAAGTTTGGTGGTGTAGAGTGCACACTTGTATAAACTATCTACGAGTTTACAGATTTATAGGATAAGGATTAATTGTGTTGGTGATGACTAAC
>JAULKM010105890.1:0-24375 GCA_032355605.1 Rubia tinctorum | reverse complement strand
TCTCCCGCCCCACCACCTCGCCCCCCGCACCACCAAAACCACCAACGCCATCACCTCTCCCCGCGCGACGCCCACAACCACCACATAGATCTACCCTCTCCGCCAATAAACCTAAACCCTAACTTCTCCTCCGCCCGCCACCGCTCAACACCAGCTAATAGCCTCGTCCCTGGCCCGAACACTCAGTTCCATAGCTCCCGAAGTCAACCCACCTCCAAAATATCCATCACCTAACCCCCCACATAGCTCTCTAACCCGATCTCCAGAAACCCAGCCTCATAGATCCCTAACCCCTTCTCCAAAAATCTAATCTGCAGAAACCCAGCCCGTAGCACCCTAACCCACCTCCGCCGCTAGCAAAATCTAGATCTCCATGCGCTAGAATCACCATATACGGTGAGATGGTGTTGCACAGGTGCAGCAAATAGGCAAGAAGAAACAGCGATAGGAAGCGCTCTGATGTGCAAGTAATATAGCAGTGCAAATAGTTTGTTGTTTTGGGGGCGTGAGAGGTGGTGATGTGTAAGGAGGAGAAATTGGCGATGAGAAAGGTGAGGTTGCTGAGTGTAAATAGTGTCCTTTTTATTTTATTTTGTTTTTGAATTTTTTAACTTAATGGTATGATGGTTATTTCATCTATTTCCACCCAATTTGACCTTCAAAATTTTAGTCAACGAAGTCTAGGGTTATTTCTACACTTTCAGATTTTACAAGATCATTTCTGCACTTTCGTCCAAAACATAGGGTTAAAAAATGCACTTTTCTCTAACATAAATTTTCAAGGATTTAATCAAATTTTCAGGTCAATAACAACCCAAAACGCATGGTAAAACCAACCCAATCAAACTTCCCTACACTTAAATCATGCCAGCCCTTGAGCATATGCAAATTCAAAACGTAGACGTAAGACTAAAAAAACTACGACAACCCTAAAATATAAAATTATCACAATTAGTATCAAAGCACAATCAACCATCATACCACAAACTATTCCTCCATGCTTATAAAAGCACATTATCATTGTGTCCCACACATATGAGGAGATCATATAAGCAGTCATTTAGGGAAGTCGAACACTAAGCGAAGGTACTACCGTGGTTGGTCGAGAACCACCAGCAAGAGATACATGAATCTACTCAGTTGGAACTGCAGAGGACATGCCCACCCTCTGACAACTAGTGTTCTCAATAACCTTTTGTGCACCAAGAATCCTAGCATTTTTTAAATGGAAAATAAGTGTACTTATAGTAATATTAGCACTTGGTTAGGTAGTTTGATGTGGTGTTAATGATCAGGAAAACAACAGATGTTCACCGCGTATCGCCTCTTCCTTCAAAATAAATCCCATAAGTAATTCCGGGGCACTGCTCTCATTCAGAGAATTAGAATTTCTCAGTTTAGTTTCACTTACCTTATTCAGTGTTGCTCTCCTTGTAATTATAGATTTCCACAATCGTGGTTCCGCATTTTTAGCGTTGAAGATCATGGGTTACATCAAGGTTCCTACAATCTCGGTTCGTGGCTAAATCTTCAAACTTGGTTTCGCCCTTATAGGTTCGTGGCCAAGTCTTTCAGACAAGGCTCCACCTTTTCTCAATTTGTTGTCCCTATTCACGTTTCATTCTTGGGATGGGTTTAAAGGCCATCAGCCTTTAATTTGTGGGTTAGTGATGTGGTCCATGGGCTAGGTATACACCATAAGCCCCCCTAGCCATGAAGACTATGAAACATGAAATGATGACTTCGTTTTTGGAAATGTATGTGAACTGTTGTTTCGTGAGCTTCTCAAGCTGTAATAACATGTTCATCATTGATGTAACTAAAATTGTCTTCGCGAAGTTGCTTGCTTATTGGCTATTGATGCGATTTTGTTGAGGTTTCTAATTTTGAATTTTGAATTTGAATCTTCACTGTATGTGTCATACTTCTAATAGACTTAAATGTATGAGATTTTTTTTTGAAAGTAAATGTTTTAGATTTTGTTTCATTGAACCGAGATTCCCTCTTTTTTATTCATTGTACCATTCCGATATTTCCTCTCCTGCCTTTATTCCCCCTTTATAATTGCTTTGATTTTGATGACATAATTCCATCACTATTCAGTATATTGTATCCATTCATATACCGCCAGCTTCTTGTATTTCTAAAAAAATAAGTCACTTTTTGTCAAACATTCATCATTATTTTCTTACCTGATTTGACTCCTCTTGGCTTTTAAGTTTTTTAAATTACATTCTTTAACCTTTTTGGATTCTTCATCTTATTACTGCCTTCTTTATCGTTCCAGTTCCTCATCATACTCAATCAACTCGTAAGTTTTCTTGATCTTAATCTTCTCCCTTTCGAAGGAGATTCTTATAATTGTGAACTTGTACGACATCTTCATTATAGTAACTTTTTTTCTCAATCATGGTCTAGAAGTTCTCCGACTATTTTTCTCGGCGTTTATTCTGTGTTTCTTTTCTGATCTTTTACCGAAATATACCCTTTTCCGTTCTGTGATTCTAATTGATAGAGATTTTGTCTGAATATTAGGAGTTATTTCTGCCTCAATATCCATCCCCTAATGTTGGTGAACCTTCCGTAAAAGATGAACAGGTTGACGATGTCAACTCCGGGGAGAATTCCGACCATCTCACTGGTTCTTCTACCGTCAGTAGTGTTCTTTCCTATTACTACTTGGAAAATTTTAAAAATAATTTTCCTTTTTTCTTCTTCGTACGAGCTTAGGCTTATTGATAATTCTAAGAGTGTTCGCACTCTTCCTCCTGGATTTATATATTGTTATCTAGACTTTCTTAAATTTGGACTCTCTTTTCCTCTATCTTAGCACATCTTAGATTTACTCTCACATTATCGAGTCACATTAACGCAGCTTCATTCTAAGGTTATCTTGATCATTGTTGTTTTCAATCATGTGTGCGAGCAAGCTCAAATCCCTTTTTCGATTAATTTGTTTTGTAGCATGTATTAGCTTTGTAGAGTGAAAAGCTTGTCTAATGAATTCACCTTGTATCCAGTCATTCCTAATGTTCAGTTTGTCAGTGGATTTCCTAACAACTGTGGTGTATGGAGTAAAAGAATTTTATATTTAAAACTTGGTAATGAAAGCAAACAGACTCTTCCAGTTTGGAACTATAATGTTCCCAATCCAAACTTCCTAAGACAGGAGTTCGCCTTAATGCTAACTCTGAGGTTGTGTTAATACTCAGAGAAAATTTGATATGTCTTTGCCATGCTGATTCTGAGAGAGAAGGTGTTTGTTTGCCGTAATCTTGTTGTTTCCTCTTGTCATACTTACTTTTATCCCTTATTTTTAACATTGTCCCATTACTTCTACGTGTTCATCTAACTTATATTGTATGCTGGATTGCAGATATAGATTTAGCTAAGCATTTCGTCGAGAGGATTCTTCTTCCTAATGATAAAAATGAAGAACCAGAAGTTATGCCTATCCAAATGAACGACAACATTGGAACTGTTGTCAAGTAATAATTACTAAAGCTACGACCAATGAAGGGGAGAGGTAGCTACTGGCAATGCCACTGATACCTCTTGAAGAAGGAGGCGGAAGGATCAAACTGGTAGATCATCAAGCACCTTGGAGCCCCCTAAGAAAAATGGGCGTACTAGCGAATCTCATCCTAATCTTCTACCGCGAAGCTATAACTTAATGATAGAAGGAATTACTCTATCTAAAATTTTGCTCCTTGAAACAATGGTTGTGGTATGCTCGTTAAAAGTTTTGAAATTATTTTTGGCTTGATTTGATGTTTCTTTATTACGATGTCTAACTGTCAGATTTGCTTGTGTACCTTTATGGAAATGTCATAAGGTTGGTGAGAGTCTTCAACTTGTTGGCGAGCGAGTTGAAAAATTCTCAAAAGGAAAATGGTCCGTTTATGGAAATATAGCATTCCAGTGAAGAGAAGTGTGCAACTATGAAGGTCTCTCTTGAAGCTGCTGATGAACGTGCACAGACTGTTGAGGAGCATGCAAAGGCCGCTGAGAAGGAAGCTAATAAGCTTTGTTCCGAGCTGGAGGAGATGCAGACTAATGGTCATTCTTCGCCTAGGTACTTCTAAATCCTTATTGATCTCCTCGTTAAAACAAAGTCTTTCTTCAATTTATTTGAGGAGGTTTCTAGCTCCGCACGCAACGTTGGTTATAGAGAAGCTCTAGCTGAACTGCGAGGGTTGAACCCTACTCTGAAAGCTAAGAAATTGTCTCTACTAGCTAAGTCTAAAGCAGTATTAGAGGAACAGAAGGCAGCACTGAAAAATAGCACCATTAGTAGGATTTATGATGGTGGTTATCTTTATACCCTTGTATCATACCTTGCCAGTCTTTCTTCTTTGCCCACTATGTCTAAGCTACAGAAGTGCAAAATTGATTATCTTGACGATCTTCCATTTGTGTCTCGTGATCCTAAGCCCTCTTCTGACCCTGAGGCCAATGCAAACACAGAGGTTTGTACTCAGCATGCGAACAAGGAGGAATCTGCTCTTGTTTTCCAACATTCAGCTGCTACCCCTCCTAATGTTAGTTCATCCCATTGTTGTGAATTTTGAGACATTTTTCCCATAATTTGTAACAGTATTCTGATGTATATTTGTACTATTTTGGGTATTAACTTGATATCGCCATTCTAATTTTGCAATTTCTCATCGTATTTATTTATATGCAGGGTTTTGATATTTTGGTCGACCATAAGTTTTTGAAACATCTTGACCTTTTGGGATCTAATGTTCATTTTCATGGTCGTCCTGGGTTTGTATCTTCTCATTCATTTTTTCCTATTAGGCCTTTTTAAGCTACTCAGTCTCAATCAAAGGAATATCTTGAGCTTGTTTCTGCTGATCGTTTCTCTAATTAGGGATCCTTTCCACTCTGTCTTGGATGGAAAATCCCTACTTCCTCATCATCTCCTTCTCCTTCTACGACATGCCCTTGTAGCAAGTTTCTGCCTGAAGGTTATAGTATTGAATCTTTGGACAAGGATATCATTCGTAGCTTAGTCGATCTTGAATATGTCGGTGAATACATGGGTTTGCACAATCTTCTTAGTCACGTTTAGGAATGGGCGCTATCGTAAGGTATTTGTTTGAAGTATATGCTACTTAGTATCAACGATATGAAAATTGGATGGAAGAAGACTCTAAAGGACACACAAGACTTTGTTCTTGAATTGAAAGAATTTTGTGTTGAACAAAACAACCTTATTCAACGGTAACCGTTGAGTATGGTTAAAATGATTGGTCAGCAAGAAGAGGCTAAGAATTTTGCTACAAGAAAGGCCTGCGAAGCTCATGAAAAGACCTTGAATATTTATAAGAAGTGTTCACGCATTGACGATTTATTGGATCGATTGAAGAAAAAATAGGATGAGTGTGATCATCTTTCTTCTTCCTCAGCTAGGTGGCAAATTAGTTTAGATGAATAGTTTGCTGTGAATATCCAGTTACGTAGTGAGAATGACCACCTTTGTGCTGAGTGTAATCGTCTTGACTTATGTGTGCACCAACTTGAACAAGCTTGTGTTGATTACAAAGATAAGCTTCAAGCCCTTCCATAATTATCTCGTGGTTCCACTGGCAGTGGAGATCTAACTATGAATATCGGCGGGCAGAGAATTAATTTGTCCGAGTCTATTAGGTTGTATATTCTCCAACTAGAGGATGAAGTATGAAACTTGGTGGTTACAAACAAGACTTATCAAGACACCGTTGACGTTATGAGTATGCAGCTTGACCGTGGGGAATTCTGCCTATAACTAATTTTAAGCATATTATACGAGGTATCTTGGTCATATGGAACGAAGGGGTCAAACACGCATCTTGCCTACTTGTTCATGAAATGGCAGTATGATCATATTGTAGATGAGAAGTGCAAGGCTGAGCAATCTCGTTGTTGTGGTGGTTCTTCATCTTCTGGATCATCTCTCGCATCCAGGCGTTGATAGTTTTTTTTTCTTGTACTAGTTTAATTTTTCGAATGTTTCAAGTTGTACTCCTATGTTAAATTGATTTTATATTTTGGAATCTGGTCCGTTTGTTATCGATTAATATTAAATGTTATGCTTTTTGCATTTGTACTTGTACGGTTGTATATATGTCTGCTAGGTCTATTGCTTTCGTAATTAAGGTCGTAAACCTTTACCGTGTGATGCTGCACGGGATTGCTATGAAGAAGATGGCTGGTGAAAGTTGGAGAGAGCTTCTGAAGATGACACCTTCTGTAAAGCGCCTTCAAATAAAATGAAGGGAAGTTGAGAAGAAAAGAAGCAGTTAAGAAGCAGTTTAGAAGCCTAAAACAGCAGCAAAGTGATGATTATCTCGAAAAACTAAAAAAATTGAAAAGTCGTGAGAGTATTTTCATGCCTTTTCAGAGCAGGCCGATCTTCACGCGCTAATGCACACAAGTAGATAAGCACACGCGTATTCTCATATTCTGCTAGGGTTTAAGGATGAGAAAACTAGATACCACTTCGAAGTTCTAGATGTTGCTCGAAGAATGTCACCTCGAATGATGATTAGTCGAGCATGTAAACCACCATCTCGAAAGTCTTCAATCTGTCTCGAAACATCATACCCTCAAGTGGATATCCAGTTTCCTAGGGTTTTTTGATAAGGACTGAGCCCAATTCATGTAATGGGCCTGTATTAATTGGCCCAATGAGTTTGAAACGGTAGTATTTAATACCGTATTTATTGTATAATTAAGAGTTATATTTGAGGTAAAATACTTCTAAGGCTATACAATATAAATACCAGGTACATATTCGTTTCTGATTCATTCAATCTTTATACCGTGCTTATACGCTTTGCTGATTTAAGATTCAGAGAATTTACCTCTAGGATCCCCAAGGGTTGATTTTCTTGCAGGTTCCGATCAAGGAGTTTGAACGTGCTGTCCATTCGGTTTCGAGGCGCATCAGTTTTATATTCAAAATAAATATGTAAAAACTTTCTAAATTAAAGAGATTTGAATGGAGTTTAAAGTAGACGAGCTGAAATTATTGGAGTTGAGCTGAATTGATTAGAGTTGAGAAGAGCTGAGTTGACAAGAGTTAACAAAGTTGAGAAAAGTTGAGAAATGTGAGATGAGTTGAGAAGAGTTAAAATAATTGAGAAGAGATGAATTGAGTCATCAAATTTTCAAAAGGATTCAACTCTGGCGTATGTATGTTCCGTGCTGCTGTATCTTGTCATGGATCAGCTGGAACGTCAACCAGGTCTGGTACTCAATAAAAACCATTTGTGATTTATTAATGAAATAATAAGCACAAAATAGTTACGTCTGTATATGTGTAGTAGTACAAATATTAACAATAAATAGGGGTTTAGTACTAATAAATTCTAGCTACGTTTTTGTAGCCAGTTTTGCTGCACCTGTGTTGTTCCCTCCCGGCCGAGCATGAATTGAGTAGGGACACATATGGACATGTCTTCTGCAACAAAACCACAAAATAAGGAGAAAAAGAAAAGGACACAACAGATTGCTTTCCAAAATTTAGAATATTTGGCATAGCCACACTTTCGTCCTTCTCCGTTGGGTTTATCATTTATGAATTTTACTTAGCGCGTTTCAACTGAACATATTTTTGCTAAGCTTAATTTATTCTTTAGAAAATAAACTAGGATGAGAGACACAAAATGAATAGGATAGAGGTGGGCTAAAATGGATTGTACTGAACTGAAATTGATCAAGCCAAATCGGATCAAAACGAACTAAATCGAACTATATTGAAATGGACTAAACAGAACTTAACTGATATCGATTGAAATAGATAGAATTGAAAAAAATTGGACAGAATTGGACTAAATTGAATTGGACTAAATTGAATTGAAATGAACCTGATTAAACTGGACTCAATCGGGCCGAACTTGATACTATATTACTTTATTTAGATACTAATAAAACCAGTTACTAGAGTTAAAAGAAAGAATAGAAGACTGATAAGGAGCGAATATTTTTCCTAATTGATTTGCAATATTCTATTCCATTTATAATTTTACCTTGTAATCCTTAGTACTCGTATATGAATATCAATACACACAACCTTAACAATTATGAATTTTACATTCTATCATGCCCTAAACCCATTTCTTTTCTTACGAAAATACCAATATTCTAAATCTCAAATTCCTATTTGGCCGACCAATCCTTACTCTGATAAGACAAACACTACAAGAGAAATGACTTATTACTTTCCTTCTTTTACCTCGGTTTTTTTGGTTAAGTTCAAATAACCGAAGTAAAAAGTTCTTTTTCCTCTATTATTTTTAAAAATGAAGTAAAAAATATTATTTACTTCGGTTTAAAAAACTGAGGTAAAAAGTACTCTTTTTACCATATTAAAAAAATTAAGGTAAAAAGTCTGAAATGACCGACGTCGCACGCCTGATGACTTTTACTTGTGACGTCGCAGGAGTCCTCTTGCTTAGCGACTGTAGGCCGAACAGTTGGTGACGTCGTTCATTCATGGGTAATGAGCCAATTGGTCCATCCACAGGCCCAAGACATGCCAATAAATTAACCACAGACATTATCGAGATCACGACGTGCATCTTATTTACAGAGGTTTGATCAACGTTGCTGTGACACCGCACATTCATATGAGACGGGCCTATTGGGCCAATTTTGAACAAAGGGAGGCCTAAAATTCTCGCGACCGACATGTCGTGCGACATGTGCGACATCGCGGCACTAGAGGGAGACTAGCTTTATGCTCCATACTTGGTAAAAAAAAACCAAAAACACTTTGAAAAAATATTTATTGCCCAAATTGGTGCCCTCCCCCTTAAAACACCCCAAAATTCTTCACCTTAAAACACCCCAAAATTCTTCATCTACATTTCCTTTCCCCTCCAACAAATCAAAAACCAACACAACCAAATCCGCCACCAACATATTCCCAAATGAAGAACCTAAGGGAAAAGGAAGAGATCATCATGGGAGGGGATTCATGAATAGAAAAAGTAGTAAAGTTTCATCTTTCTAACTTGACATGATCATATTGTCAATGTGGCTAAATCCCTTGGGATTTATTATTGAGAGTTTTTTTGCTATTGTCATGTGTCATATTTTTTATTTATATTCTTTTAGATTGTGAACTATACATGCAGGGTTGTATGGTTTCATTAAAGATGTAATATTTTTCAAGTGTATAGGGTGTACAACATGTGGTAACTTGCTAATAGAGGTTATTTGATATAGAGATAACATCAAATGTTTAATTTTCATCATTTCTTGTGGTGAAGATCAACTTCATGAGATATGTATTTTGTGTATCATGCAAGAGGGTGATATGTTGGTGGTGGTGTGGTGACTACAAGTTATATTATTTCCCTATTGAATGTTACCTCCTATGTTAAAAACCTTAGTGTGTATATAATGTCCATAAAAAAGGTTACATTTTAAATATTATATTTCATTCATCATTGAAGAATGTGTTTAATGAACTATATTTTTGGGTGTTGTTTTGGATAACCCCAATAAGAGGAAATGGCCCGAAGAAGGGGGAGATTTGAATGGATAAAAAAGACATAGGCAAGGTCAGGGTCGGGCTATTTGCAAGAAATTTATAGACATAGTGGATAAAAGTTTGAAATGTCCTATGAAGTTCTATCACATCGGGAATGCCATAAGCAAGGAGAGAAATCGGTGGTCTAGTTACATAGGATAGATAGCTAGGACAAAGGTATATATTTTCTTGTACGACTTGTGGCCTCGTGTTGATGATGCTTACAAGGATAAACTATGGAGGGCCCTTAAGTTTGCCTTCGAAATCGAGTGTGATGATATGGCAAGATTGAAAAAGAGAACAATACGGCGCTTTAGTGAAAGATGGAGAGATTTCAAAGCCAAATTGGCTAGGGATTACGTGTTCTATAAGAAGAAGAATTACAACCTAAGAATTAAGCATCCATTCATCAGTGATCCTATTTGGAATGGTTTTGTTACAAGAAAACTAGCGGACGAACAACCGGTAAGGAATTTACATTAACATGCTACACATTTATACACAATGGGTACTATTTATAATTATATGCATGCATTTTATTGTGGGGTAAAAATGTTTATGGTTAAGTATAGTTTCATTGGCATTGTCAAATGTGTATGTTCAGTAAGGTTGCTAGTGATTTAAAATTGTAAAGGTCCATCTTTTGCCTAAAAATGAGTAACACTAGGTGAACATGCAATGTCGCACAGTGCTAATCGGTATGTATATCGTTTCAGTAGAATAGTGTGCGACATAATTCATAAACCAAGTTTAAGCACTAATTTGGAACAAAAATTATGCGACGTTGCATAATGACATGTCGACCAGTGTGATATCATTATCGACTTATGCCCGACGTCGGTCAGAAGCAGGGTAAATGTGTTACATTTTACCAAGTCAATTGACATTGTTGATCTGTTGTCTGAAACATTTGTTCTAATGATTTTACAAGGTCTAAGGGATTAAATAGTGAGCTTTCAAGAAGAAACAAGATTCGCCACACAATGAGTCGTGGAGATTTCGCACTAGCTACAAGAATAATCATGAAGGAAATGTTTGAGGCTAGAGTGTCCAACACCCGATGAGGTTCCCCAATTTGAGAAATGGCTAAAAGGATACAAAGGACGTGGGAAGAAAGCGAGTAAGTTCCACATCTAAGATGCAGAGTTGGTTACCAAACAAATTGTAAGTTTTGCATGTGGTTTCGTTGATATGATATGAGTAAATTTGTTCAAGTATAATTTCGAGCAGCTGATATTAATTATTGGTAATTCATAGGAGGACTTAAAAAAACAAGAGTCCGTTGAGTTCATCAGGGTTGGAAAGAAAGACATACTATGAGTTATGCGTAACAAGAAAGAATATCCGGACCGAGCCTGGGTTCTTGGAACTCTCGCTACACATAGGGACATCTTTGTCAAATCTTAACCACCTAAGGTTGCTATTGCGTCAAGTAATCAACAAAGAGAGATTGATACTTTGAAATCCACATTAAGCCAACTAGTGGCTCATGTATCGCAAGAATCGAATGGAAGGAAAATGCCACTTGACTTGGAGAGAATCATGGCAATTCTAAACCAACACCCTCAACTCCCTCTCGCGCTTCTTCTCTGACAACCTCAACACATGACCATTCGGAGTGTGATAGTAGTCTTGTACCACCTTTTTTGACTTTGACAACACCTCTTGCCTTTGATCGACCAAGAACGAAGTTAGTAGAGGCCACCCCACGGAACATGAAAGTATAAGTAAATATATTACACTATTCATACTTTCTTTTAAATTAGCGAGTCTTCTTGTGTAGGATAACTCCTTGTGCATACTACTTGCCGAATGTGTTAATGGAGAGAGCCACATTGTGGCTGAAGATAAAGTGTACACATCTATACGAGTGTATCATCATAAACCAGTCGCGAATGATAACGTGGTGGTCAATGTCACAAAGAGCCTCATAGATTATATGGTTCTTCCAATCCCAGAAACCGAGGAAAGTATGGTGGATGAGGCATCGAGAATGTTTGTTTCATGGCTCCTTTTTTGGTTGATATTTTGGAGAATACATGATAATTTATATACCATTTCTTATGAGTTGAGACAAATGTTGTGTACATAAATTTTACGGTTGATTTCATGTAGATCGAGACAAGGATTAGTAGCCCAGAAATTTTTCCAAATACATGTGAGGATCCAAAACCAACAAAGTCTCGTGCTCTAGAATGAAGTTGCCACCATTAAATCACTCGAAGAATGGTTCCCTGAAGAACATCCACACGGTTGTGATGGCACACCCTCCCTCATGTTCGCAAAAAATCCTAGTGGAAAAAGGGGATATTTTTGGGTACAAGGTAAATCAAATTATCCAACAGGAGGATTTGGAAGACTTGTACCATTTCAATAAATACCTCTCCCGTGATGCTACATTTCATGTAAGTATTAATGCATCACCTAACTTGATTCATTGACATAATTAATGCGTTTGACTTCAATCTAGCAAGACTAACCATGTTCATAAGCTCTTGCATATACAATCCATTTCAAAATTGAAAGGGTGGATATGGGTGCTATTCCCAATGAATATCCAACATGAACATGTTATGATGGAAGATAATTTGGCCTACTTTAGCTCCTGGTTGATGCAAAAGGACAACTTGATATATATCGCACCTTATTACGAGAGGTGAGTCAACTCTACTTACTGAATTATTCATGTTTGGATTCTATTAAAGATTATGGGATTGTATTGAGTTAGTGACGATTTAATTTTCGTAGCGAACATTGGATGGTGGACATCATTTTTCTTCCTTCAAACACGGTGTTCTGGTTCAATCCACTATATCAAGTGTCCCCAGAAACAATTTCATTCACAGTTACAAAGATGATGACAGATCCCATAATTACCGACCGAAAAGAATTCCTTTGGAAGTCGCTAAAGGTTAGAATTAACTTCAAAATTGTATTATGAAAGAAGTGTTTCTATAAGTACTTAAATATGTGTTTGTGAACAATTTTTTCGTTCAAATAGCATAGAAAAAAGTGGCCGCATGGGAAAGATGTTACCATTTCATGCGCTTTATGAAGTTTTTGATCTCTCTTGTGAGGGAGCATAAATTTGATTTACAAATGGTGTCTATTATTCTCACATATTTTTTCTGTCAAAATAATCACGACTTTGCAGAACCTATTTATTGATTACGAGATTAATTCTTGCTACATTATTTTTCTGAGGATAAAGCATTGTACCCCATCAAGCTTTTGGAAGATGTACATAAGAGTTGGGCACTCTTTATGATGGTAAACAATTTGAAGAATTTACTTAACCCATCTATCATATGAGGGACTTGGATTAGGTTGGTTTTTTTTATAAAACATCATTCTCTAAAATGCCCATTGATACTTTCCAAGGTATTTTTTGACACCTTGATATAGATCTCTAGATAGCTATGGAGTATCAATGGTATAGTTCATTTTGAGAATTTTGATAACATACTTTGTATATGGATGGTGCAGTTTTTATCCTTCTTGTCTATATGCATTATGCATGGTGTAATAACTTGTAATCTGAAAGGGTGTTCGGCCCCGGGTCTTCATATATGTAAATATCTATTTCTAGTTTTTACGTATGGACTGACGTCACACAGTATAATTTACAATTCGGTAAACCCAATAAGTAATGAGCGACATCGCACCCAATTCCCAATGGGTTACTGACAGTATACCAAATGGAGTGACATCGGTCAGATACACAAGACGACATTGCTCCTGAACCACGCCACATTCAACGATATCGCAAACTCATCATAGAGCATAGATTATTAACTACATGCAACGTCAGTCCATTAAAATGACGTCATGTTTTTTAATATTCCACATCATCTATGAACCGATATCGACAAATGCGACATCGTACTAACCGACATTGCATTATCTTTAAAATGTCGGCTTTGAATTTTTTCAACCTAATGTTGCACACTAGTCAATCAAGGGTTCGTCAAACTAATATTTACCTCGGTTATTCTGCTAAAAATCGAAGTTAAAATATAATTTACCCCGGTTCGAAACCACGGTTAAAAATCGTAATCTGCAATGTTGGTGAGAAGAACATCTGACTTCAGCTATGGTCAAGAATGACGTCACAGGTTTTCTAGTCGAGATGACCCTCATCTACGTCAAACACTGTTAGGGTAGTTGGCAGCCTCAGAATATGAACCGACGTGGCTGTGTTGTCAACATAGTCATCGGCTCATGAGTATTTACCTTGGTTCTTTTCTGGCAACACTGTAGTAAAAATAGTTTTTACCTCGGTTTGGAACCGAGGTAAAAAGTATACTTTTTAATACACCCATATTTACCTCGATTTTTTATGGTTGAAAACCGAAGTAAAAACCCACGCAGAACCAAGGTAAAATGTGTTATTTCTTGTAGTGGATATTAATGGATGTAGTTTTGCAATGACTGAGAAGGACAACAATAGCATGACGCTGAACAATGGTGTTTACATTGAATTTGAATCGATGTGCCAGTCTAGCATGAAAGACAAAAACCCAATTGTTGCAGTTATGGCCTTTTATTGGGTGATAGAGGGGATTCAGGAGTTTGATTATGTTGAGTTCAAAGTTATTGTATTCAAGTTCCGGTGGGTTGATAATGGAGGTTGGGTTCGTACAGAGAAACCTATGGGTTTCACATTGGTGGACCAAACTCGAGTTGGGTTCGAGGATGACAAGTTAATCTTAGCCGCCCAGGCCTGCCAGGTTTCTATGTCTGAGATCCTAGCAACAAGAAGTAGCATGTCGTCCTACATGGGAAGAAGCTCCATTTCAAAGAGGAGATTGATTGAACCCTCCGAAACGAATGCTCTGAGTTCTTGATCCGCACTCCATTGGGTCTCTAATAAACAATCTTTTTACGGGTGTTCTACTAGCCCGCGGAGCATTTGGAAGATCAAATATAGAGATTTATAGTGTTTCTCCCATTCTTACTACTAAACTACCAAGGGTAGATAGTGGAAAGTCCAAGGTCGTCCACAAAGACACTAGGAATTTAAAGGTTAACTATGCAAAGCTGCAATTGGGCTATCAATTCTATCATGTGTCGGGAATAGTCAATGTCGCAAAACAAAGTTTTTTTTGGGGGGGGGGGGTTATCTATCAACTACAAGAACAAGAGAGTAAACTATATAAAAATATCACTAGGGGATATTTGCGTTACATGACCGGTAGTATATTTCCATCCTAGAATCACTCAAATACAAGTCTTATAAACTTAATTTAATACTTATGTCACATATTGTGATTGATAGTCAACGCTTTCCACTTTCTTTCACACAAAGGTGTTCTCATTATCTTCTATCGGCACCGCCTCCGTAATTAGGGAAGTGCAACAATGGCCTCGCCTGATGTACAGTTCTATTCATTCCCTATAAAAATTACACCACAGGCACTCCACTTTGAATGCCTATCCCTAGGATTATAGAGACAAATGGATTAGAACCTTATGGTGACTCTAAGGTTGCAACGACATAGGTCAAATCACGCCAATCCTAGTTGCTACTACTATCTTGTTCTCCTATCAGAACACTGTCATGTTCTCACCATCTTGTAGTCCAGTTCTTATGAGTGTTCGGCCATTGGAGCTGTGCTCACGACCAATATGCATACACCCACATGGTCGCGGAATTCTCACTCCCCCTATTACCCTAGCTAACACTCCCAAAGGGACAATAATAGTGCACCATAAAATGAAAGTAGACTACGGTGTATGCCAACATAGTACTCCCTCAGTCCCAATTCAAGCTGAACACTTTGACTTTCAGCAGTTGACTCAAAAAATATTTGATCATTAATATCTTTTATTGAAAATAATTAAAACTTGTAAAAAGTTGATATTATGAAAATATATGTTATAACGAATCAAACAATGTATCACTCAATAATATTTATAATTATACACCTATTCAATTTTGGGGTCAAAGTTAAGAAATTTTGACTAAATGAATATTTAAATTACAGCTTGAATTGGGACAGAGGGAGTATATCAATCATGCATTTAACAAGAATGTAAGGCACAAGTTAACATAATACTCATAAGCATTAAAGTAGAGGAAGATCTTATATTCTTACAAAATAACTACCAAATCATGAATACAAATATAAACCCCAAAGTTAAATTACTAATCCCTAAGCATTGAACCCAATTTATCCATTGGATTCAATGCCCTTGGGCAAAACTAGAAGAATTAAACTAAGAGAGAAGGGTTAACCCCTTTTCTCTCTCTACCTACTCTTAGGAAAAACTATAAGGAGTAAAACTAACTATCCAAACTTAAACTCTAGTAAACACAGGTCCCTATATATAGTAGATAGAACAGAGCCTTAAAAGAGGCAAAAAAGACAACTTAAACCCTAGTTTTCGCTGGGAATGGGCCTTACAATAGCACATGGCCAGTGTAATAGTGCATGAGTCACTGGATAGACATGAATTCCCAGTCTTCTGAGTGCAAGGTTACACATATCATCGTGGGCCACTGGATGGAAGCACCTTCTGATCATTTGAACGGCACGGGCCATTTGATTCCTTGCGGCCTGCCAGCTGGAAGCTTAATTTCACCTTCTGAATGGCACTGGTTGTGCATAACCTTGAGGGCCACTGGCTAGGACTCGATTTCTGAGAAACTGATGGTATAGTCATTCAAATATTCACATCACATGGACTGGTCTTAGAATTTTAACTTCAAGGGGCACGTGCTGCATAATATGGCACGACCCTTGCTGCATACTTAGCCGCACCGGCTTGTTGAGTGGCACGGGCTGTGTAGTTCCCTATAGCCTGTGCCAAGGCACTTTAGCACCATCTATTTTGGCTGGCATGACCCGTGTAGCATTACACAGCCTTTACAGTTCTTCACCTGTTGAGCTTCGACTCCTTTCTCTTCTAAGCTTGATTCCATCTACTACCACATTTTGACTCGCGTCTTATCTACTACCATCCTTGCGGATAGCCTTCTACAATCTATGCCAAAGTACTTACGAGCAATCTAACAAATAAACTCACAAAACAAGATATAAATGCTCGTAAGGACATGGTGTCCATAAGGTCTAATAAGTCTAAAAAAGTAAAGATTTAGACAAGAAAACCAACAATGATTATCTAAACCCCTTGTTATGTAAACTTAGCAATCAACCAATTAAAACATACTAATAAATGTTCTACATGCATTGTCTTACACATGCTTTTAGGTGCAGATCAATCCCCCACACTTTAAACTTTACTCGTCCTTGAGTAAACAAAAATGAACAAAAATCTAAGCGGAAAGTTGTATGCAAAGAGAGTTAACCAATACATTCAATATTATTCCCAGACTACCCTAGTTCCCCCAAAGATGTAAGAATATCACAACTCTCACTTCCCAAAGAAGCTAAAGCAATCTATCCAACCAATCATATCAACAAAAAGGCAAGGTATACATGATATATGTGAAACTAACTTACTTCGCCAAAGAAGCTGCCAAAGACAATTACAGAGATGAGTAGCATAATTTCTTATTTCTTTCATTTTCTCTCATTTTTCCTAGGAGCCCTTTCGGGTTTTCATCCTAGCTTCACACAAATTGAACTCACTTCTCACCTTTTTCCACACCATGGCCTCTCACTTTTGCATAGGTTTTTCAACCTATCCGGGACTTTCCCATTGTTGTCTAAGTCACCCTTTTGGATTTTTTATTTAGTCGGGCATATATATATACATTATTGTTTTCTTTATTTATTTTTTTCAATTTTCAATTTTTTTGTGTAGCACAAAATGCCCCAAAGGTGGGCTTCATACCACATGAAGATAATCAAAGAAAAACAAACTAATACCACCAAAGGTGTTCCATCATGCGAACAAACTACAAAAGGTACCCTCACATCAAAAACAAAAGTTTTCCAAAAAAACCAACGAAGTAAGTTTTCAAAACCGAACGAGGGAAAAAATAAAGGGAAAATAGTCATTATCCACTTCAAAAATCAAACATAACAGATAATAAGTAAGAACAAAGAAGATGTCATCACGTGAAGGTGTTCTAAGCCCTCTACCACAGTTATTTCATGCATTTTACCAATGCATATAACCAAGGTAAGAAAAAGGTTGGACACACCAAAGAGTCCTCAATACTGTCTGCCACGTCTGGCTCCACACCCTAGCCCATGCAGATCTTGGTGAGGGTGCCTGTCTCTAATGCCCAGGGTTCTCAGTCTGTCGGTGATCTCCTGCACCCCGTCGTGAAGTAAATCCATATTCCTCCTCATGTAGTGCAGCTGGTCATCCACATGGTCGAACATGTGAGCTGTCTCATAAATATGATAGTCAACTCGGGAAAAAAAAGCTCATATCTTGCCGAACTCCGAATATGGAATCCCATCAAGCCGGCATCCACTCTGGCTCGTTTCTCTGTGGCTGGGCCCACAGATGATAAGAAGAAACTGACTATCTAAACGCTAGTTCACCGTACTCCCGGAACGGACTGTAGTGCAGATACTAGGCTGAGATGGAGATGTTCTGTCTTTATGCATCAAAATCGGTTTCCAATGGCTGATGAGTCTGCTCGGCATCCTGAAATAGTCAACACGGGGAGAATAACTGCACCTAGGGGAACCTTTAGAACTGGGCCCGGTAGATTGATAAGGCTCCTCCCGAATGTTAATCGGCCCTGATAAGATGGTGGTGGTCCAAACTGCTGCTCAACAAGTTGTAGCTACACAAACATCGGTGGTGGATGAAATTGTTGGTGGTCAATGGGGGTGACTGTGCTGGCTGCTCGAGAATTTGATCCTCATCCGTTGGGGCTTCGTTGCCCTGCTCTCCCTACTCGTCCTCCTGCTCAGCATGTGGGCCTCCCACTACTACTTGTTCCCCATAATCTAGCTGTATGATAAGCTCATGTAGTCTTAATGTCGTTGCTAGCTTAGTCCTTCCGGAGTGGGGGAGTCTCATGAAGTTACCTCTTTATAGCACTAATAAATCACCCTAGCCTCCAACCGTATCATCATAGGCTCTTCCATAGCTCCATAAGTGGGGGTGTATAAGGATTGTAGGTTCTCCCACATACCCTCATCCATCGGCAGGCCAAAATGAGCTGCTAGGAGTGATATCATGCTGCCAAGTGCTATCTTGCCCCCACAATATCATGGAAAGGTCATAGCACTGGGTGATGAAGAAATGTATTGTATTAAGATAGGCTTTCCCAGTGCAAATCGACCACAGGATCCTGCAATCCCTCTCAGTAGAAGCAGTGGCCTCCCCATGGCACAACACCACTATACTCAGCAACCTTGCCACATACCTAAGTGTCGGGTGCACTATATCACTGTCCTTGCTTGCTTTCACTCGTTGCAGTCGAGTACTAGCAGGCCAGAATGTATAGACATCAAAACCAGAACAATGCTCGATAAAACCATCCACTTCAGTATAGTGCTTCCAGTCAAAGCATGTAGCTATATCTTTATATGTCATGAACCGGGCCACGTCCCCTAAGTGGAACCTTGCTATCTTCCTATCAAACCTATTGACACATAGCGTGATGGTCGCTAAGAACTCTAAGGTGTACCCAGTGTTATTGGGGCCTACTTCTTCATGAAGTCCTTAAACCCTATTCTCTTTAGGAACACATTGACTGGTTTATAGAGTTTGAGGTCCTTGATGGTCCTCTAATCTACAAAATTAGTCTCTAGAATGGGGAATCCCACAAGACACTCCCATCACTCTTGATGCTCCTCGATGAGCATGCGCAACCCCATAAATGTCTCCCCAGGACCGGCTCTCTGTCTACGTGTCATATTGACAGCATGAATAATACACAACACAACAAGCAACAACTAACAATCCAATAATCTCAAAAACTACCCTAAATTCAAAATCTCCAACAAAAATTTGTAATCACACTCAAGCCCCCCTTCAATAAGTCCTGACATGCAAATGTCCAAAAAGTAAAAAAATCAAAATTCTAAATCTCTTCAAGTAAGTACGTGTGCGTACGTATGGTGGATAATAGTGATGAAATTTTGTGGATTTATGGTCTTGGAGTGTACGTGACTCTTCCTAGATTATATTCTAACAATTCCTAAACCCAGAATGGATTAATCTTCAATTTTGGAAGAAAAATTAAGAATGGAGTGAATTGAATATCTCAAAATCTGGGCAAATGTTTGATGATTCTAGATGAAAATGTTTACGGGATTGGTGGAGAATGAAGAAAGGTAAGATTTGGGACAAATTTGAGGTGATTTGGTTGAGAATTGAGGAAGTTACGAGGGAATTGAGGCTAGGAGAGAATATTAGTTTGGGTTTTCGGTTTTGTTAGGTTTAGGGAATATGGTGAATGAAGAATATAGTGAGGAATGAGGCCATTTATATAATGGCTCATGAATTTCGATTAACTGATCTGGGTGGCAGATGCGGAAATTAAATGGCACGGACCGTGCGGCATGAATGCCTCGTGTTGGCTTTTTTTTGGCACTAGACGTGCTATGCAAGCAGCCTTGTGCTTTGTATTGGTGCACAAGACTTGGCACAGTCAATGCCATGCTTTGTTCCTACAAACTTTGTCTAAAAAATTCCTTAAACCCAAAAACATGAAAACTGAGTATAGTACTGTTCCAGCCAAAATCTCATGACTAATAATCCCTAAAACACCACCAAAAATCAAACACATTCCAAAATTCACAAAAAATTCAAAACCTACTAAAACAAAATAAAACCACCATTTCTTTATCGTCGTCCTCACAATTTTTTTTAATGCATTTTCAAAGGCTAATTACAAACAAGCCGGTGGGTCACCGAAATCACCATCCTTGACACCACCCATGACCATGTCCCTATGGACGGGTCTCCATATTACCTTGGGCTTACCCTTGACTTTAGGAGATACATACCAAACACTTTTTTCTTCACTATGGTTGACACATTCTTGTTGATTTTGGGAGTAGGAAGGGGTTTAGGAGGTTTGAATTCCTTAACCCACTTCTTTCTTCGCTGCATGTTAGTGTTCGCAGTCGGAAGTAAAGCATTCTTAGTTTCACAACAAACATAAAAATCATGCTTATCAACACGTGCATCCTCAAAATTTCCATTCAATGAAGATAGAACATGCAAGGTTTCTATATTGGGAATACCACATCATAGTTGAAATTATGTACCTTAGCCAATGTCGATCCCTTAGCCAAATCCTCGAGTTTTGGAGGTGGTCGAGGGAGTTTTAAATCCTCGTCACTCTTCACCAACAACTGCTTGTTAGTGACAATAGAAAACCAATCCACAATAGAAAGATCATCACTAAATATGCGCATAGCATAGGTGTCATCAACATTGTTGTCAGAATCAAAGCTCACAACATGATTTCTCTCATCAATATCATCATGGAGTTCATCAAGGAATTCATCATCATAAATCATGCAAGGGTTATCATGTTGAATATGCTCATCCCATAAATATATGCCATTACACATAAGAGAGGAAATAGGTGAATTATGCTTAGACCTATAAATCTTAAATCCAACCTTATCGACATCATTCTCTAGGGTTAGTGTTCCCAAATGAACATCTATTTTAGTCCTTGATGTTTTTAGGAATGGTCTCCCCAATAAAATTGGAGGTGCACCACCATCGTACACTACAACAAGGACATGAAGTCCGTTGGAAATACTAAATTTCCCACCCTAACCATGACATCCTTAACTATACCTCTAGGGCTGGCTTGGGAATGATCGGCTTGTTGGAAAATAACCCTAGTGTCCCTAAGCTCACCTATGTCAAGATTCTCATGTAGGCTAAAAATAGATCACATTGATAGAGGAACCTAAATCAATCATAACATTCTTCACCAATTTACCACCAAAGGAAATAGGGATTGAAAATATTCCAGGATCATAACACTTCTTAGGTAAGTTTGTATGAGCTAAAGTGGCTACTCCATATATTCTCAATTCACCTACTTTGTTAGTTGGTTTCATCCCTCTTTTAGTGCATGAATTTTTCAAAAAATTAGCATAAGAGGGAACATTTTCAATCACATCAAGAATTGGAATGCCAACCTCAACCTTCTCAAAGACTTTGCAAATTTACGCTTCATTGGTTGCCACCTTAGGACTTCTCCGTAGAGCATTGGGAAACAGCGGTAGAGGGATCACCCTTGCATCGGTGGTGGGGAGCTCCTTTGAGGGCTTATCCTCAACAATGAACTCTTGTTCTTAAAGGTTGGTCTTGCTGCTTTCCAAAATTTTATCATCCTCTTGCTCAATCTCCTTCTTGGCCTCACACATCTCCTAACCGCTTCTGAAGGTACTCATATTTCATGCATTAAAAAGGCTGGGACAGTATACTTCCAGATTCCCTAGCCTCAAGTTGGCTCACCGAAGTGGCAAGTTGACCAACTTGTACTTTGAGGTTCTTGATACCTGAGAAGGATCTAGTGCCGAGCTCCTCAATCTCTCTCCTTGTCCGCTCCTTGATCACATCATTCTTCTTTTCCAATTTGTATATTGCATCAAGGATCTCCTTCCGGTACTACTTGTACAAAGTTACATTAGAGTTGGAAAGCCCTTCCCTGCTCAGGTAGGGTTGAGGTTGTTTATCTCTATTGTACCCTTGGTTTTCCTCTCGCCACCAAAAGTTAGGGTGATCGCGGTATCGAGTAATGTAGGAATTTGTGTAGGGGTCTCGCCTATCACCACCTTGGTTCCCTAGAAACCCCTGTTATTTCCTCTAACAAATTGTATATTTCCACCATTAATGTCCAAGGCCTTCACCTCTTCAAAGTCTTCAACCACTTACGAGCATATATTAGTTGGATAATCAAGGCTAAAAATGCCACACACCTTCACTTGTTGAGCTCTCCCCTTCATGAACTCTTTCATCATGGAAGCAATTGCTTGGATTTGTTCCTATAGTTTAGGAGAGTGAGCAGGCTCATCTAAGATCTTCACACATGATCGAATACCTAATTATCTTGTACCATTGGCCATTTCCTCAAATAGTTCCATTGCATCCTTAGGGCTTTTGTTCTCTATTGATCCATCCCACGCCACATTGAATATTCTCATATCTTCGTCAACGAGGCCCTCGAAAAAATAGTACACCAAATCACCCTCCTTGAATGGATAGTAGGGGCAACTCGCTTATAATCTCTTGAACTACTCCTAGAACTTGTAGAGGGACTCGTTCTCCATTTGCAAAATGTTATAAAGTTTCTTCTTTAGACCTGTAGATTTGGAAGCCGGAAAGTACTTTTCAAGAAACCTATGCTTCATGTCTATCCAAGAATTGGTGCAACCCGATGAGAGTTAATATAGCCAATCCTTGACTACGTCCGCAGCAAGAAAGGTAATGATCTAAGATTGTAGTCCTCCTCCGACACCCCTGGCCATCTCATACTAGTGCACACTAGGTGAAATTTCAACAAGTTCTTATTCGGGTCTTCACCGACCATACCATGGAAGTTAGGTAGGCATTGGATCATACCGCTCTTCAACTCACAAGTCACATTTGGTGGAAAAAGTTTGAAAACAATACATAGGGGTTGATTCTCCAAAATTGGAGCCATCAACTCCCTAAGCATCCTGTTGTCTTCCGCAATCTCAACAGTCTCCTCAACTACAACAGTTTGTCCTTTTGGAACCTCTACCCTAGCTATCTTCCTTCTCCTTCTCCGACCACCTGCGTGATCTGGTAGATAGTGTAAAGTTCCCAAGTTTGTGGTATGGGTAGGTACCATAAACCTGAAACTAGACAATACCAAACCAAAGACAAACACTAGCAAATAGATTAAGAGTAACCGAAATAACTATCACAAAGGCTCAACATCAAACCAACCAAAGCTACACAACTAAAACAAAAAACAACAACACTAACTACTCTACCAACTAGAAATTAAAGTTAACAGTCAAATCTTTAAACTAGTATCCCCAGAAGTGACGACCAAAATTTGATCTGCACTCTGCGGGGCCGATAATTAAAACCTTTTACGGGAGATCTACAAACCCGCGGAGCACTTTGAAGATCAAAGATAGAGATTTATATTGTTGCTCCCATTTTAACTAATAAACTACCAAAGGGTAGATAGTGGCAAGTCCGGGTTCATCCAAAGAGATGCTAGGAATTTAAAGGTTAAATATGCAAAGCCACAATCGGGTCGTAAATCCGATCATATGTCAGGAATATTCAACGTTACAAAATAATTTTTTGGGGTGGGGTGGGGTGGGTGGGTGGGGGGGGGGGGGCTTTATCTATCAACTACAAGCATACAAGAATAAGAGATTAAACTATATAAAACTAGCACTTGAGGATATTTGTGTTACATGATGGTAGTATATTTCGATCCTAGATTCAATCAAATACAAGGCGCTTAAACCTATGTCACATAGTGTGATCGAAATTCAACACTTCCTCTTGCCTGTCACACAAAGGTGATCTCATTTTCTTCTATTGACACTGCCTCCATAATTAGGGAAGTGCAACAATGGCTTTGTCTGTTGTGCATTTATATTCATTCCCCCATAAAGAATTGCATCTTGGGCACTCCATTATGAATGCTTCTCCTTAGGCCTATTGAGGCAAAGGGATTAGCACCTTATGGTGACTCTAAGGTTGCAAAGACAAAGGCTGAATTATGCTAACCCTAGTTGCTACTATTATCTTGTCCTCCTATCAAGACACTGTCACGTTCTCACCAATGAGTAGTGATGTGACGTCAAATGCATGTGTTTTCCGAAGCATTTAACATCTCTTTTGTTATCATTTTGTTGTAAGATTGCTAGATTTAGTTAGGTTTACATCATAAGGGGTTTAGATGACCGTTTTCGGTTTTTGTATCTAAATCCTTCATTTTGCAACCTAGTTGA
>JAULKM010105884.1:0-24377 GCA_032355605.1 Rubia tinctorum | reverse complement strand
CTAGCAATCTTCTAACAAAAAGATAACAAAAGAGATGTTAAATGCTTCGGAAAACACATGCATTTGACGTCTCATCAAGGTACCTAAGCCCATTTTACCTATCAACACCGCCTCCGTAATTAGGGAAATACGTCAATGGACAAAGGATCAATGTAGCTCTCCTCTTTCCCTCATAAAACTCACTCTCAATGCTAAAGCGATCCCGCGTAAGGGATCAAGTACCTAAGCAGTCGTCTGGCGGGTGTTGCAACCGTTAGTTAGTAGAATAAGGAAATACATACCAGGCATTCCACTATGGAAGATTTTAACCAGACCTATAGAGGCAAAGGAATTAAGGTCTCACGATAACTCTAGGGTTGAAGCAACGATGGTAGCTATAAGGAAACCCTAGTTTCTACATACTATCATGCTCTTTCCTATCGGGGTACACTGAGGGTGCCTCACACCCCCGTTAGGAGCAATGCATTCCCTAACATGAATATTATTTCACAATGAGACAACCAAGCCAGGCTATAACAATCTAAATGGTACTCTTAATCGAACATGCATACACTCACATCGATCGCAGGTACTCACAAACCTACTATGCGCCTAACCTTACACTCCCAAGGTAGCAGATAAGCCTAGCACGATAACATATCACATGTGAAATACAGTGCATCAAAGAATAAACATAAAATACATCTCACAAGAATATAAAGCTCAAATTAAACTTGAATATTCATAGACATAAATTATAGGAGGATCTAGAATCTCACTAAATCATCACCTAGTCATGAATACAGATAAAATACCCAAGTATTTACACTACTCCATGGACATTGAACCCAATATAATCATTGGATTTAGTTCCATAGGCATGAACTAGGAAACAGTAGATGAGAAGGGAAGAGTTAGCCTCTTTCTCTCTCTACCTACTCTTAGATCTAGGAATTAAAAATTAAAAATTATAAAGGCTCTCTAACCCTATTAGACTATTGTTCTTTATATAGTGGGTGAAAATGGGCCTTAGAAAATCCCAAAACAAAGGAAAACCTTATTATCTATGTTGGCACGGGCCATGTAAAGCACATAGCCTGGGCCACACGGCATGTGCAAAAGTACGCAGACCGCGGACTGGTGATTTCCTCGGCCAAAATAATTGTGTAGCCTGCATAAATTCACGTGGACCACTGATAGGAAGGTGTTCTTGACTTTCTCAGTAGTGCGGCCCATGTAGAATCCCGTGGGCCATCATATGGAGTCATGATCTTCAGCTTTTGATGGTGCGGTTGCGAAATAGGGTGCAGGCTGTGGACTTGAGGCTCGTGTCTTCAATTTTTTAGCACATGTACCGTGAAAATGACACGACCCACAGCAAAATATAGTCTCTCAAGCCATCTGATTAGCACGTGCCATGTGAACAGGCATGGACCATTCTAGTTTCAACTATTTTCTACCATTCTTACGAATGCCCTTCACTAATCTACTACGAAGTGCTACGAGAAATATTCAAATAAGTTCACAAAATAAAATCTAGATGCTTGTAATGACCAATAATTAATTAGATCTAAACAATCTACAAAACGAAGGATTTACACAAGAAAACCAAAAATGGCTATCAAACCTCCTTGTTATGTAAACCCACTTAAACTAAGAAATCAAATGAACAAAAGCTACTAAAAGATGTGCTACATGCACTAGGAAACACATGCTTCTAGCATCTCATCAAATCCCCCACACTTAAACCTTTACTCGTCCTCGAGTAAACAAGAACGAGAAAAGAACCAAGCAAAATAGAGCATGCAAAGAATTCCCCAAAACATTCAACATTTATTTCTAGACTACCCTAGTCTCCCAAAAACATAAGAATCTCACAACTCTCAAATCCCAAAGAAACTAAGACAACCTATCCAACCAACATACCGACTCAAAGGTGAAGTTCACAAAATATGAATGTGTGAATCTAAGTTACTCTACTAAAAGAAACTACCAAAAGACAATCCAAGAGAAACATATGATAAGTTTTGATTTCTCTCATTTTGACTAGGATCCCTTTCTTGTTTTCATCCTAGCATCCCACAATATTTTTCTTTTTCAAAGGTCATTTCTAATCTTTTTCCACACCATTTGGGCTCTCACTTTTGCATAGGTATTTCAACCTATCCGGGCCTTTCCCATACTTGCCTAAGTCACCCTTTTGGGGTTTGGACTTAGACGGGTATATATATGTATATATATTTTGATGAAAGATTTTATGTTAATCAAACCAAACCAAAAATATTTTTTGGGCTTTAAGCTCCATGCCATTACAACCCTTCCTTCATCCTCTACAACCTACCTCTTTTTTAGCCTAAAACTACTCTTTACAGTCCATTTACAATAAATAAGACTAGTTATTTCAATAAAAAATAGTACAAAATCAGAAATAACTTTGAGCTCAGAAATGTGCACACATTACAGCTTCTTCATCCTGCTTCTTTTCCATTCCATCTGCATTCATCCTCCATCAGAGAAGTTATTGTTTTTGCTTTCAAACACTCATTCTGGAAGATCCTTTTGTTCCTTCCAACCATACTTTAAACATCAGAGTAATCATTCTCATCACTTTGCCATTCAGCTTCCTCCTTACTGCAATCAATTTGCTTATTTATGATACATAAGAACAACCAATAAAAATATGAGAAACTTCTTCATTAACTGAATCATATAAGACACATTTCTGCTGATAATTCAGAACTCCATGTACCAATAATATGTCTACTGTAGGCAGGCAACCTTTCATAAGCATTAATACAAAAAACTTGTGCTTAAGGAGCACACTTTTATGCCAAATAACATTTGGATACACTTACTTCCTTACATGTATCTTCAATATGTTATATACAGAGCTCACTTTCAATCCCCCTTATTTATCAGTACAATCATTCAAATCCCTAAAGTAATTGCTCTTCAACCTGCATAAATTCTTCCAAGCCCGAGTGCTACTTTTAGGGCACTCATAGTCCTTGAAATCCACCTTCTTCAAGTATTAGGCTTGAATTAATTTCACCCAAAGAAAGTCCTTCATAGAGTATATATCCCATACCTCCTTACAAAGAGCAGCTTTATCCCAAGTGGATGGGTCTTTGATTCACATACCACCTGAAAATTTTCTCTTGCATAGTGAATTCCATAAAGCTGAGGTATATCCTCTACTTCCCTCATCTCTCCCCCATAGGAAGATTCTACATATCACAACTATCCTTTCAAGTATGCTTTCAGGTATATTCAAAATCCCTGCCCATTATCCAGCCATACTTAGGAGTACCATGTTAACCAACTGTACTTTCCCTGCATTTAACAACCTTTCACTATTCCAGACTCTCAATATTTTCCTTATGTTGTCTAGGAATTTTTTTTACATTCACAGTTACTCCATTTGGTCTGAGATAAAGGTAAAACCAAGTAGTGTATGGGAAAATCTCCTTTGTTCACCATTTGTATGCAAGCTAGCAATTTCTTCTCAGTTTCCTCCATTTTCGAAAATTAGATGCTTGGTTTTTTTTCTCACTGATCCCTAGCCCTATAACCTTCATAAACTCAACTAGGCAGTGTTTCACTCCTTCTATTGAATTATTACTTTCCCAATAGAAAATCAACAAATCATCAGCATATAATAGTGAATACAATCTAGTCGTACTACATATCTGGTGGTATTCTATCCGCTTTTCCTGGAACTGTTTAGTCATTATTCTGGTCAGAAACTCAAAACTTATAACAAACAACAAGGTTGAAAGAGGATCTCCTTATTTCACACCTCTCTTCCCTTTAAAACAATAATTTTGTCTCCCATTCAGTGTTATACAAAACTGAGAATCCATAGAACTTCTTTGAATCCATTCTATCATCAAAGTAGGGAATTTCAGTAATTTCATCCATCCTATCAAGAAATCCCAGTTTACACAGTCAAATTCCTTGCTAATATTCACCTTTAACATATAACTAGGTTTCATACTATTTTCATTATATTTATGGAGGACTTACCGTGTTAACAAAATGTCATGAGAAATATTCCTAACCCTGACGAAGGCACTTTGATTTTAGCTAATCAACACTGGGAGTATTTCATTGATTCTATTGCAAAGTATTTTAGTAATAACTTTGTAAGAAACTATTAAACATGAGATAGGTCTAAAATCAGTTGCTATCTGGGGATTAAAAAATTTTGGGATCAAGGCTAGGAATGTCTTACTGGATATACCTTGTATTTGATTTCCCTTGAAAAAGCTCTGTATAGCTGTTATCAGATCCCTTCCTGTAGCTTTCCAAAAACTTTTTAAAAATCTACTAGAATATCCATCCGCCTTAGAACTTTTGTTCCCATTTATGCTCTATAAAGCTTTCTTGATTTCCACTACAGTGATTTCAGAAATTAAACCAGCCTGCTACCTCACTGTTAATATCTTCCTCATTTCCACTACCGATTTATCAATTTTTTCAAGTCTTATGTGATTTCTGAAGTAACAAACCAAATAAATTTCAATTTCCCCATTATTCTGAGCATAGAAGTCCTTCAATATCCATGCTGACTATACTTTTTGGTACTGTCTACTTTTCAAGGCTGTAAAAAATAAACAAATAACAAACAACGACGTCGCTGTTCATCCATCCTGGGCTTCACAATTGACTTGAGCACAAAATATTAGATTTGGGGTTGGACCACAGTTATTTGAGATGACACTTGTCGAGTCGCACATATAATCAACAAATGCCAAAGGTAGACCGTTATAAAAGCGAGGCCACTCGTTAAGGAAACTAGGCCAAATAAGACAACCGACCCAATTGTCAAAAACATTTGAGCTTGGTCCATAGTGGGTTGAAACCACATTACCCGAGGTCATATCTACATATCAACATTGTCGACAAGTGTCCAAAAGAGTAGATACGCATAAGGGTTTTTGGGCCTAATAATGTAATCAGAACCAAATCAATAAAGGCGAGCTCAAATGTTATGCCCAAATCAATTAATAAGGACATATATTTTCCCTAGAACAATAAATAATAAAAAAAATTGGAATAATGATTTTTTTGATATAGCTATGTGATCCGCCCTCTGCGGGATCATTTACAAACCAACCTTTCAGGAAATCAATTACCCACGGACACTGGAGATCAAAGATAGAGAGATTTACATGTTGCTCCCGTGCTCATTACCAACTACTATAGATTAGCTAGTGGAAATTTTGGGGTTATCCACAGAGATGCTAGAATTCAAAATTTAACTAAACACAACTCATAATCGGGCGTCACTCTAATTGTGTGTCGGGAATAGCTAGTTCCAATAACATAGGATTGGGGGGTGGGGGTTTATTTAACAACTACTCATCATGCAAAAACAAGAGATCAAACCATCTTAAACTTGTCTTGGGGATATTTGTGTAACATGGCTGGTGAATGACTTTGATCCTCGATTTTATCGCATGTAAGACATATAAACATGTATCATGTTTATGTCACATATAGTGGGTGATAGTCGGCACTTCCCAATGTTTGTCACACAAAGGTACCTAATCCCATTTTACCTATCAACACCGCATCCGTAATTAGGTAAAGTACGTCAACAGATAAGGGATCCGAGAAGATCTCCTCTTTCCTCGTAAAACTCATTCTCAATGCGCTCCTGTGTAATGGATCAATTACCTAAGCAGTCGTCTGGAGGTTGTTACAACCGTTAGGTATGAGAATAGGGAAATACATCCCAGGCATTCCATTATGGAAGATTTTAACTACGTCTATAGAGGCAAATGAATTGAGGTCTCATGATAACTCTAGGGTTGAAATGATGATGGTCTCTATAAGGAAACCCTAGTTTCTACAAATTATCATGATCTCTCCTATCGTGGTACTTTTAATCAATCATGCATACAATCACGTCGCCGGTACTCACGAACCTACTATGCACCTAACCCTACACTCCCAAGGTAGCAGTCAAGCCTAGCACGATAACATATCACATATGAAATATAATGCATCATAGAATAAGCATAACATGCATCTCACAAGAATATAAAGCTCAAATTAAACATGAATATTCATAGACATAAAAGATAGGAGGATCTAGAATCTCACAAAATCATCACCTAGTCATGAATACAGATAAAATCCCCAAGTAATTACACTACTCCATGGACATTGAACCCAATATAATCATTGGATTTAGTGTCATATGCATGAACTAGGAAATAAAAGATGAGAAGAGAAGGGTTAGCCTCTTTCTCTCTCTACCTACTCTTAGATCTTGGAATTAGATATTACAAATTATGAAGAATCTCTAGTCTTAGTAGACTAGTTATCTTTATATAGTGGGTGAAAATGGGCCTCATAAAAGCCCTAAACAAAGGGAAGCCCTATTAGCCATGTTAGCAAGGTCGTGTAAAAGCATATGGCCTGCGCCACACTACATGTGCAATAGTACGCGGGCCGCGGACCAGTGGCTTTCCTCAGGCTGCGTAAATTCATGTGGGCCGCTGACTGGAAGGTGTTCTTGCCTGTATCAGCAGTGCGGTTCATGTATAATCCTTTGTGCCATCGTCTGGAGTCATGATCTTCAGCTTCTGATGGCGCGGTTGCGAAATAGAGTGCAGGTTACGGACTTGAGATCCGTATCTTCAAGTTTTTAGCACACCCGCTGTGAAAATGGGCACTGCCCACACCTAAACCTAGTCTCACAAGCCATCTGGTTGGCACGTGCCGCGCAAAAAGGCATAGACCATGTCAGTCTTCTATTTCTTCTGGACTTTATCTCTCTTTCTTCGGTACATCCCATCTACTACAATGATTAAGCGTGTGGTCTTTGGTCAACTGTCACCCTTGCGAATAACATTCAACTATCTTATACCTTTCTTACGAATAGCCTTCACTAAACTATTCCAAAATGCTTACAAGAAATGTTCAAATAAGCTCATAAAATAGAATCTAGATGCTCGTAATGACCTAGAATCACTTAGATCTAAATAATCTACAAAATGAAGGATTTAGACAAGAAAACCAACAATGGCTATCTAAACCCCTTGTGATGTAAACTCACTTAAACCTATCAATCAACAATACAAAAGCTACTAAAAGATGTGCTACATGCACTAGGAAACACATGCTTCTAGCATGGCATCAAATCCCCCACACTTAAACATTTACTCGTCCTCGAGTAAACAAGAACGAGCAAAGATAAGCGAAACAGAGCATACAAATAATTCCCCAAAACATCTAACATTTATTTCTAGACTAACCTAGTCCCGCAAAAACATAAGAATCTCACAACTCTCAAATCCCAAAAAACCAAGACAATCTATCCAACCAACATACCGACTCAAAGGTGAAGTTCACAAAATATGAATGTGTGAATCTAAGTTACTCTACCAAAAGAGACTACCAAAAGACAATCCAAAAGAAGAATAGGATAAGTTTGTATTTCTCTTATTTTGCCTAGCATCCTTTCTAGTTTTCATCCTAGCATCCCACAGTATTTTCTTTTTCAAAGGTCACTTCTCACCTTTTTCCACATCATTTGGGCTCTCACTTTTGCATAGGTATTTCAACCAATCCGGGCCTTTCCCATTCTTCCTAAGTCAGCCTTTTGGATTTTTGACTTAGACGGGTATATATATATGTGTATATATTTTTTGATGATAGATTTTATATTGATCAAACCAAACCAAAAAAGAAATTTTTGGGCTTTAAGCTCCATGCCATTACAACACTTCCTTCATCCTCTACCACATATTTCATTTTCAACCCAAAACTATTCTTTACAGTCCATTTACAACAAAGAAGACAAGTTAATTCAATAAAAGACAGTACAAAATCAGAAATATCCCTGAGCTCAAAAATGTGCAAATATTACAAATTCTTCATCTAGCTTCTTTTTCCACTCCATCCCTTCTCTCTATCTGCATTCATCCTCTATCTGTGCAACTATTGTTTCTGCTTTCAAGCACTCATTCTGGAAGATCCCATTGTTCCTTCCAACAATAATTTAAACGTCAGAGTAATCATTCTCATCACCTTGCAGCTTCCTCCTTACTGTAATCAGTAAATTTTGCTCATTTCCCTCATATTTTTAGCCAAGCTATATTCATCAATCTGCTTATTTATGATACATAAGAACACCTGATAAAAATATGAGAAACTTATTCATTATTTGAATCACACAAGGCACATTCTGCCAACAATTCAGAACTCTGTGTACCAATAATCTATCTACTGTAGGCAGGCAACCTTTCATAAGCATCAATACAAAAAACCTGTGCTTAGGGAGCACAATTTTATGCCAAATAACTTTTGGATACATATACTTCCTTCCATCGCTCTTCAATATGTTGTATACAGAGCTCAACTTCAATCCCCCTGATTTATCAGTACAATCACTCAAATCCCCATAGTAATTGCTCTTTATCCTGCATAAATTCTTCCAAGCCTAGCTGCTACTTTCAGGGCACTCATAGTCCTTGAAATCCACATTCTTCAAGTAATAGGCTTGTATCCATTTCAACCAAAGAAAGTCCTTCATAGAGTATATATCCCATACCTGTTTAGAAAGAGCAAATTTATTCCAAGTGGGTGGGTCTTTGATTCCCATACCACCTGAAATTTTGCTCTTGCATAGTGTATTCTAGGAAGCTGAGGTATATCCTCTACCCAATTCAATTGCACAATTCGAAACTTGATTTTTCAGGATAACAGGTCTATTTTCAAATAAAATCACCCCAGCTTCCAACAATTCTTCTCTAAAACATTTAGTCAATTTTTTTGACATTTAACCAAGAATTAACCCAATTTCAATTGCCATACTTCTATAACTTTCTTCCCCCAAATTCTAAACATGTGTCTCTTCATCACCTTGAATGGAAGATTACTACCCATTACCTTACAAATCATCTTATCCTCACAGTGTTTCACGCTCTCCTGAACATCTTCCTCAATTATTTCCCCCATTGTTAACCCATCAACTTCAATCAGTTTGTAGTGTTGCATCCCAATGCCAGCTACAATTAAACTCCAAGTCTTCTCTTTCATACTATCCTCTTTAATACTTTCTTCTACCCAGGTTAATTTTATCCCAACCTTCTCAATTATTTTGGGCTTCTCTACACTTCCTTATCCCACCATTAATCCATCCTCTACTACCCCAATTCCTCCATTTTCTTCCCTTCATTCGGAAATACACTTTTCAAACCCTTACTTTCCATTTAACCTTCATCATTTTCTCTCTCTCTCTCTCTCTCTCTCTCTCTCTTCTGTTGACCAACATTATTGTCTTGCATGATTTCCACTTATTATTTCCTCCCGATCTCCTCATTTGGTGGCTAATTCAATACCATATCAGAAATTGAAAAAAGGTTGAGGAACGCATAGTAACCATTTAATCGCACACAGTAGGAGAGAGAAACATTCTTTTTTCTAAAAAATATGTAGATTTTGTTATTAGAGTGTGTATATATATTTATATTTTGTAGCTTAAAATACCCAATGTGGGCTTTATACTATAATGAGAATAGGGAAAGACAAACAAACACCACTTAGTGTTCCAACATACCAAACTACTACAAACAAGTTCCCTCAAACCTATAAAAAAGTTTTCAAACTGAACAAAACAAAAAAAAAATCAAAACAGTGAGGGAAAGAAAAATAGGGAAATTATAGTCATCATCCAAATCAACACAAAACAAGCATAGAAGAAATAAGCAAAAGAGATGCCACACAATGATGAGAGTGTTCAAACTCTCTCACCCACACTTAGTTCATGCATTGTCCCCAATGAATGTGACCAAGGTAGATAAGAGGTTGGAAACACACAAACTTCTCAATGCCATATGCCACGCCTAGCTCCATGCCCGTGCTCGTGCGGCTGCTGGCGAGGGTGATCATCCCCAATGCCTGTTGCTCTCATCCGGTGCGTGATCTTCCTTATGTTGTGGTGGAGTAAGCCAATGTCCATCATCATGTAATGCAGTTGATCATCCACTCTGTCAAACCTGTAAGCCATCTCATCCATATGATAGTCAAACTTGTCAGTGAGGCAGCTCACATCCCGCTTGACTCCAAAAATGGAATCTCCCCATAATTGCATCCAATCAGGCTCATGACGTGGAGGCTAGCCCCACGTATTGTGTGATGAGGTAGAATGTCTGATCCCCGATGAACCATGCTTCCAGAATAGGCTCTACATAGAATGCTTCCAGGTTGGATGCCCATGCTAGGAGGGAATGGAGATGATGTGTCTCGAAGGCTCAAACTCTGTTGCCCCACGACTGCTCTGCTCCCTGAACAACATCATTGTTTTATTGTCGTCTTCACGACTTATTTTTCATTCCTTTTCAATACTAAGAAGAATTTACCGATAGGTATCTGGTATCACCATCCATGACTCCACCCACACCACGTCCCTATGGATGAGTCTACATATAACATAAGGTTTACCTCTTACCTTAGGTGCCATATACCAAACAAGTTCATCCTTCAAAATTGTTGATACATTTTTATTGATTTTTGTCATAGGAAAGGATTATGAGGTTTCACTTCTTAGCCCGCTTCATGTTAGTGCTCACATTTGAAAGATGAACATTCATAATCACAAAAGGACCACTAATATCATAAACAATCGTATCATTAGCATTATCATTCAAAGAAGAAACACCATGCAAGGTTTCAATACTAGGTAGCATACGATCACAATCATTGTCACAAACCTTAGCTAATGTTAACTTCTTATCCTTTCCTCAGGTTTAGGGGGTGGTATAAGAAATTTTAATTCCTTGCAACTTTCCATCAATCGCTGCATGTTATTGTCCATAAAAGAGCAATCCATAATAGAAAGATTATCACTAAAATTATGCATGGCATAAGTGTCATCAACATCATCATCAACACATACTTACCCTTATCATTCATATCAAGACTCTCATTATCATCAATCATGTGAGACTCATAGAATTGAACAAATTCATCATATAAGCTTATACCATTGCATGCAAGAGAAGAAGTAGCTGCTTCATGCTTAGATTTGTAAATGTTAAACTTGACTTTATCAATGTCATCCCCTAGAGTCAAGTTTCCAAGTGGACATCTATTTTAGTCCTTGATATTTTTAAAAATGGTCACCCCGATAGAATTAGAGGTGCACCCTTGTCGTTCATCACATCAAGGACATAAAAGTCTACCAGAAACACAAGATTTCTCACTCTAACCATAAAATCCCCAACTACCCCCTAGGGCTTGCTTGGGAATGATCAGCTAGTTGAACTATTGCATTAGTGTTCCTAAGTTCCCTTATGTTAAGATTCTCAAATAGCCTATAAGGGATAACATTGATGAAAGCTCCTAAGTCGATCATGGAATTTTTAATCAACTTACCACTCGATAAATAGGGATGGAAAACAAGTCGGGGTCATCACACTTTTTAGGAATATTTATATGGGATAAAGTGGAGACTCCTCGTATTTTCAACTGCCCTACTTTTCTAATAGGTTTAGTACTTCTCCTAGTGCAAAACTTTTCAAGAATTTAGCGTATTATGGAATTTACTCAATAAATTTTAAGAGTGGAATGCAGAACTCGACCCTTTTGAAGACTTGGTGGGTTTTATCTTCGTTGGATGCTCCCTTTAGCCTTCCCCGTAGAGCACCAGGGAACAGAAGTAGAGGTTTGACCTTCCCCTTAGTTGTAGGAAGCTCTTGTGTGAGCTCCTTCTCAACTACTAGTTTCTTTTGTTCAAAAGTACCCTTGTTGTTTTCCACAAAATTTTCATCTTATTGAACAAATCCTTCTTGGCTTCTCGTGCTTCATTTCCACTTCTCAATTTTAGTGCACTCACAATGCGAGAATTCACTTTGGGTTGGGACGGTAGGTTTCCTGATTCTCTTGCCTCGATCTGGCTCACCAAAGTGGCAAATTGGCTTACACTTCAAGGTTTTTGATGCTAGAGAAATATCTTGTGCCAAGATCTTTAATTTCCCTTCCCATTCCCTCCGAAAACATGCCACTTTTCTTTGCCAACTGTGTGATTGCCTCAAGAATCTCCTCCCAATCTGAATTATACATTAGATCATTGGTGTTGGAAGACCCTTCTCCCCTAGGGTAGGTTATGTGCGCCTTATTGCATGTGTTAAACAATGCATTTGACACGTTTATTATTATGTTTTGTTTGTTTGATTGCTAGTTTTAGTTAGGTTTACATTACAAAGGGTTTAGATGAACATTGTTGGTTTTCTTACTAAATCCCAAGTTTTGTATACTTAATTGGTTTAATGGACACTTGTCCTTACGAGCACCTATATCTTCTTTTGTGAGCTTACTAGCAGGTTGTTTGTGAGGACTTCGATGTTATCTTTTTGAAGGCCATCCGCAAGGTCGGTAATAGATTTGAAGGCTATTCGCAAGGATGGTAGTAGATAGAAGGCCATGAACCAAAAGAGTGGTAGTACATGGGATTGAGTTGAAAAAGGGTGGAGTCGGAGTTGAATATTTCAAAAAAATAGAATGACGACATCAACCGGCATGAACCAGGCTACCACGCTACCGGCCATCACTAGTGCACATGAACCGGCCGACACGGCAAAAACTAACCCCTCCAGCATGACCGTGCCTGAGACACGCAGCACGAACCTTGCCTTCCAACACAGTTGTGCCACAACATCTTGTCATGGACCATTTGATGCAACATGACCTATGTCACCCCAATCCTTCGTGAGGCTAAGTGTAGACAATGACCGTGCCCTTTTACACGACCCGTGTCTTTTAAACTCTAAAATGGGAAGACCAAACCACGGGGTGTGAAGAACGACACAACCTATACCGTTAAAATTATCAAGAAGTCCTTTCATCCAACGGGTTGTGCCTAACGACACGGGTGCCGACCGTGCTTGACCAACCGTCTTGTGTTAGAAAGAGGCCACACGGTCGTGCCAGTCCCTAGCTGGCACGACTGTGTCCTGTTGCACAGCCTGTGCCGTTTGCAGCTAGGGACTTTTTGGCCTATTTTGTGTCTTTTTCAAGGCCCAATTACCTACTATTATAAATAGCAACCTATGTCTACTAGGCTTTAAGTTTATGCTCATTTTAGAATCTTAAGAGTAGGGTACAGAGAGAAAATAGCTCTTCATTCTGTCTAAAATATTTTATTTTCTTCTCTTTATTTTTATTTTTCCCAAAGGCATTGAATCAAATGAAAATTTTGGGTTCAATGCCAGGTGACATGGGTCGTGCTATCCCCCAGCCGGTACGACCGTGCTCGGTTGCACAACCCATGCAGTTTGTGGCTGCTAGAGTTTTTTGGCCTCTTTTGCCTCTTTTTAAAGGCACAATTAACCACTAGTATATATCGGAACATATATCTACAAGGGTTTAATTTTATGCTCATTTTCGACTCTTAAGAGTAAGGTGGAGAGAGAAAGGAGCTCTTCATTCTCTCTAAAATATTTTAATTTGTTTCTTGGTATATACCTAGCCCAGAAATTAAAGGTTGCTAACCTCTAGGACTAGCCCAAGACTAAAATGTGAATTGGGCTAACGAACCGAGAAAGATGGATTCTTGTCAGAAAGACTCAGCCACGAACCGATTAAGCCGGAACCACATTTGAAGGTTCAACCATGAAGCAAGATTATAGGATGACCCTCTCACTCCTGGAGTCACTAACAAATAACCTTTTCACGGGAGACATACTAAACCAAGAGGGAACCGTCAAAGATAAAAATTTATAATGTTGCTCTCTTTCCTACTACCGTGCTACCAAGAATGGTAGATAGTGGAAAGTGCCGGGATTGTCCATAGAGATGTTGGGAATCTAAAAGTCAACTACGCGCAACCGTGATTTGGTTGTCAATCCAACCATGTGTTAGGAATAATCAATGTTGGTAAAATAGTCATAACAACTACTAGCATGAAATCACAATAACAAATTATATAAAATTGTACTTGGGGAATATTTTCATAACATAATTAATGTCATTATGATCCTTGATTTCATCACATACATGAACTATAACCCTATACTAGTGTTTGTGACACATGGTGTGGTTGATGGTCAACACTTCCCCATACCTTTCATGTAGGATACGCATGTAATCTTCCATCAACACCACCTCCGTAATTAGGGGAATGCAACGGTGACCCTACTCTCCCGTATGATTACGTCGCCGGCACTACACACGAATGCTTCTCCCTAGGCTTAAAAAGGCAGGGGGGTGAAACAACTTATCGATGGCTCTAGGATCAGAAAGATAATCCTAGTTATCTCTACCTGTTACCTTTCAGACTAACTCGTCTGCTTACTAGTGCATGGTCGATCGTAATGTTAACAACGGTAACCTACGTGCACACACCCAAGTGGATCCGTACCCTTCGTTACCCTACCCAAGCGCATCTAGGTTTCCCTCTTCCGGGGGTATCAATAGTTTAACAACATAAAACTAGACTTAGGTGTGTGCTAACTAAGTGTGACAATCATGTAATTCACAAGAATATTAAGAACTAGTCAACATAATAACACAAAATACATAAAAATAGGTAGATCTAAGAAATCTAAAAAAAAAGCATTATTACATGAATACAAATATAATCCCCAAGTTAATTAACTACTCCCTAAGAATTGAATCCAAATATTTCATTGAATTCAATGCCATTGGGAAAAATTAAAATAAATATAAGAAAAGAAAAGAACTTATAGAGAAGGAAGAGTAATTTCTCTCTCTGGTCTACTCTTAAAGATAAAAAATGGGATTAAACTTAAAACCTAGTATACATAGGTCCACATATATAGTTGTAGGTAATTGGTCCTAAAAATAGGTCTAAAATAGGCTAAAAACCTTAGCAGCCACAAATGGCACGGGTAGTGGGATCTGGCACGGTATGTGCCAGGCGAGTACCCATAGTGCTGGCATGAGCCACTCGGCCTGGCACGAACCATGGTCTCGGGCTGGCGCGGCCTTCCAATTATTACACATGCAGTCTAATTTGTGCTGGTATGGGCAGTGTTACCCAGCACGGACCGCTAGCTGGAGCTTTGATATGTTTCCTCTAAGTGCACGACTCGTGTCATTTAGCACAGGTTATTGGCTGGAACCTCATTTTTCTTAGTAACATGGCACATGTCATGGCATTATTCACACCCCGTGGGCTAGTCTTTGCATTAGTAACTTGAAACGACATGGATGGTGTGAAACAAAAGGTTTAGCGCTCATACATAGCTGTATTTGGGAGATGATCGAAGACATGGAATGGTTCGTGCTCAGGCCTCAAGAACGAGCCATGTTTCTTGGAACGGGCCATGCTGAGCACCCTTGGCACGGTCCCTGCTAGGTGACCTTTGTGCTGGCTTGGCTGGCCTTATGCCAACCAAGGATGGTTTGACCGTATGATTTGTTTGCTTCGCTACGGATCGCTGATCCGATTGGAGAGTTCTTGTAGTTGATTTTATAGTGTTGGAGAAGATGAATCAAATGGTGTCACCCTCAAGGGATTATCCTTCTCAGGTCATTCCTAGAACTCCGTGCAACTCTCAGAGTTTCTTTGCCTTAGGTTTGGGCTTTCTTGAACTCTAAGTCCATATTTTCAGGTTTAATTCCATCTACTACCACGTGTTGGAGTCCATGGCTTTCAATATACTACCATCCTTGCGAATGGCCTTCGATATCTTCTACCATCCTTGCGAATTCCTTCAAATATCTACTACCACCCTCACAGATTGCCTTCTACAAAAGTATGGCAAAAAAGTACTCACGAGTAACCTACTAATAAGATTAGAAAGGAAGATCTTGGTGCTTGTGAATACAAAGTGTCTATTAGAATCAATTAAGTCTACAAAATTCAGGATTTAGACAAGAAAACCAATAATGGTCATTTGACCCTTTGTCGTGAAAACCTAACTAAGACTAGCAATCAACCAAACAAAACATGATGATAAATGTGTCAAATGCGTCGGTTAATGCATGCAATAAGGTGCTTATCATAGGAACCATGATGAAACCCACGATCTCAGATGCTGATAATGTGGAAACATGATTGCACACATCTATAAATATAAGGAGAGCTACACTGAAAAAGGTAAATGAAACTAAATTGAGAAATTATAGTTCTCTGAAGGAGAGTAATGACTTGATCTTCAGAGCCTTTTCCTCGGAATTGCTTTCGGGATTTTTTTTGCAGGAAAAGGCGATTCAAGGTGAATATCAGTTGTTTTACCTGATCAGGAATAACACATCATTCGCATCGACTGTGGGGACGAAATTTTTTTTTTGCAGCCTATCATTCTCTTCAGAGTAAACAATGGTTTTCACAGAAGCGAAAGAAGATAGAATCACCAAACACAAGAATAAATAGTTGGGCAAAATAAGAGCATGCATCCCAGTCAAGATCAAGCACATGTTTCTAGTAAAGAGTATGAACACAACAAGGAAGATGCGAGGATGACAAAGAGGAAGCAGGCTTTCCTAACTCAAATCAAGAAAAGCAGAGGAGAGCGTTCACAATTTTTTTGGAATCCAACCAAGAACATATGTACAATCAGTTCTTAGCCACTATCAAGCAAAAATCCACGAACATATAAAATAAAGTCAAAGGCATGAGAGCCTTAATTACGAATAAGAATTAAAGGATATACTGGCAGAGAATGATGCAGAAAAGTCACCGTTGGCACCGTATCTTCGTGATTTCAAGATGCCAAAGGATTTTAAGCTACCTTTGCATGTTAATGTCTATGATGTGGACAAAAAACCCCAAGGAATTCCTGCATATCTATCACAAAAGTATGAGATTTCTCGATACGGAAATCGAGTTAGTGTGCAAGGCTTTCCCTATCTTCTTATCGGGAACGATGATTACATGGTACGAAGACTTACCAAATGGAAGTATTAGGTCTTGGGCACATTTGTTAGACTTGTTATTGGGGTGATTTTATCAAAGCCAAAATTTTACAAAGATTAGTGGACCTAAATAACATAGCTCGGCAAAGTGACAAAAGTGTTGCAGAAGACCATAATAGGTTTGTCACTGAAAGTTTGTAGGTTTGCAATCTGTAGTTCCAATCTTCGTTGGGTGCATTTACAGAAGGCATGCGATCAGGAGAATTTTTCCAAGAGCTCACAAAAAACATGCCTGAAAATGTAAGGGAATTGCAAAAAATGTTGTAACACGAGAACAAAATCCTCCTTGTTCGCATGCTGAGCGGAAACCTCTATGGTCGCAGTAGCCTCAGAGTTAGAAAAGGTCTTAGGAGAAGTGAATGGAAGATCGTCATGATAATAAACTTCACACTTCTGTAGCTCAGACACAGAGGGACAAAAATGGAAGACCATCGAGGTATGATAGTAAAGCAT
The DNA here is from genome assembly GCA_032355605.1 of Rubia tinctorum. Classification (NCBI taxonomy): domain Eukaryota; kingdom Viridiplantae; phylum Streptophyta; class Magnoliopsida; order Gentianales; family Rubiaceae; genus Rubia; species Rubia tinctorum. The sequence continues at coordinate 7,049 of JAULKM010105884.1, read as the reverse complement.
AAGGATGACCACCATAAAAAATGCTACTATTGAAGCCACCATTAAGCACAGCCTTCCATTTCTCCAATACAGCCTCAGACTTAGCCAGTTGAGGCAATTTCTAAACTTTCAAGTAGGGTTCAGTTCTTGAAGTTCAACTAGAGCCTCGCAGTAACCAACATTGCAAGCGGAACTAGAAACCTCCTCGGATAAATTAAAGAAAGACTTCATTTTAACAAGCAGATCAACAAGGATTTGGGGTTAACTAGGAGAAGCTGGGCCATTAGTTTGCATCTCCTCCAGCTAGGAACGAAGTATATTGGCTTCTCAATGGCCTTTGCATACTTCTCAGCAGTTTGTGCACATTCCTCAGCAGCTTCAAGAGAGACCTTCATAGCTACAGACTTCTCCACATTGGCCTGATATTTTTCCAGAACCGAACCATCTTTCTTTGAGAATTTTGCAACTGGATTGCTAACAAGACAGAGACTGTCACCAGCATTATGACCTTTCCATAAAAGTACACAAGCAAATATGACAGTTAGACATCGTACTAAAGGAACATCAAATCAAACCAGATATAATTTCAAAAATTTTAACAAACATACCACAACCATTGTTTCTTGAACTGAAAGTTTAGACAAAGTAGGTTTAGTTTCCTCTATCATTAATTTATGACTTTGCGGAGAAAGTTTTGGATATGATTGGATAGTACACCCCTTTTTCTAAGGAGGCTCCAAGGTGCTTGATGACCCACCAGTTTTCTCCTTTCTCTTCCTTCTCCTCGGGTATCAATGGTATTTCTAGTAGCTACATCTGCTCATTCATTGGAATTAGCTTCAGTAATTACTAACTGAGAATTTCTTTCGATAACATTCTCCTGTGATACATCAGTTGCAAAGGCAATATTCATTTGGATAGGCATAATCTCCACCTCTTCATTTTCATCACTGGGGAAAAAATTCCTTTCAACAAAATGCTTAGCCAAATCTATATTTGTAATCCATTATACAACAAAAGTAATATGAAAATGCAAAAATAATTAAAACAATGGAAATAGTAAAGGATAAAAATAAGTACGACAAGGGGAAGTGACAAGATAACAACAAAAATACATCTTCACTCTCAGAATCAGCTTGGCGAAGGCATATCGAATGTTTACTGATTCTTAATACAACCACGGACTCAACATTAAGACGAACTCCTGCCTCAAGAAGTTTGGATTTGGGAACATTATAGTTACAATCTGGAAGAGTCTGTTCGCTCCCATTACCAAGTTTTAAATAGAATTTTTTATGCCATACAACACAGTTATTAGGAAATTCACTGACAAACTCAACGTTGGGAATGATTTGATAAAGGGTGAATTCATCTGGTTAGTTCTTCACCATGCAAAGCTAATACATGCTACATAATAGATCAATCAAAAACAATTTGCTTGCTCGTACACGTGATAGAAAATATGAATGATCAAGATAGCCTTAGGGTGAAACTAAAATAATGCGATCCAATAATGTGACAATAACTTTAGAACATGCTGAGATAAAAAAGGAAAAACAGGTCCAAATTTAAGAAAGTCCAAATAGCGAATGATAAAGCCAGGAGGAGGAGTGCGAAAACTCTCAGAGTAATCAGGAGCCCTAAGCTCATACGAAGAGAAAAGGGAAACTTAAGCTTTAAATTTTCCAAGTGGTATTTAGAAAGAACGCTACTAACAATGGAAGAACCGGTAAGAAACATTAGGAGTAAGCATTTGGGCAGAGATAATTCCTAAGCTTCAGATGAAAACTCTATCAATTAGAATCACAGATCGCAAAAAGGAATACTCTGGTAAAAGCTGAAAGAAGGAGTACAGAATATACACCGGAAAAACAATCGGAGAACTTCTAGACAATGATTAAGAAGCAAAATTACTAAAATAGAGACACCGTACAAATTCACAATTGTAAGAATCATCTTAGAAAGGAAGAAGAGATTAAGATCAAAGAAACTTACGAGTTATTGGAGTTCGATGAGAAACTGAAGTGATAAAGAAGACATGAAGGAGATGAAGAATCCAGAAAAGTTATGGAATTTAATTAAATACAATGAAAAGCTAAGAGGAGTTAAATCAGACCAATAGTAATGATAAAGTTCTAACAAAAAGTGAATTACCTTTTAGGAATACGAGAAGGCGACGGTATATGAATGGATATAATACAGTGAAAAGTGACAGAGTTAAGTCACCAAAATCGAAGAAATTATTAAGGGGAAAATATAACGGCAGAAGAAGAAATCTTGGAATTGTACAACGAATAAAAAGGAGGAAATCTCAGTTCAATGAAACAAAATCTCAATAGTTAAGTTTATGGGAAGTACGATACATACATTTAATATTTAAATTCAAAATTCAAAATTAGAAACCACGACAAAATTTCAAGTATAGACAAGAAGCAAGTTAAGGTAAGTGAAACTAAAGTGAATAAGGTACGTGAAACTAAACTGAGAAATTCCAATTCTCCGAAGGACAATTCTGACTTGATCATCAGAGCCTTTTCCATGGAATTGCTTCCAGGATTTTTTTTGTAGGAAATGGAAATACACGGTGAATATTAGTTGTTTCACTTGATCTGGAACACCACACCACATCACTTATCTTTATTTTTATTTTCCCCCGGTTATGAAAAAATCAAGATAGATAATATGTTTTTGTATGTTAGCCGAGATAAATGTTAATTTAATTTGAAGTAAATAGTTTAATCGAGTAGGTGAGATGTCGGTAACAAGTGTTTATTCAAGCATAACTAGTCATTCATGAGATTTTACACACATACACACACACACACATATATATTTATATGTTACTCTAATCAATATGCATATCTTATGAATCCATGTATTGAATGAATGTAAGTGTGTACTTGATCCTAAGATATGATACTTAACATTGTGTACTTGTCCCTTGACATGCGACATTTTTTGGACGTGATGAATATTCAAAATTTGTATGTGATAGTTTGGTTGGTACATTGATAAATATCCTGGGTAAGACAATGGACAGAGCAAAGTCAAGGAAAGATATGGTTGAAATGGGAATTAGACTAGAATTGGCTCCTGATGATCGAGCATCGAATACGTACTTACCCGCTTCTTATTACACGCTTTTAAAAGGTACGAAAGAGTTGATATGTTCCAGCCTCAAACGTATGGTTGTCCCAGAAGGCTATTCTTCTAGGGTTATCAATCTAGTATCTGATGAGGGATTGAAATTGGGTGATATGAAATCGCACGATTCACATTGTTTGATTCAAGAATTTCTCCCAGTTGTAATCAGATCCATCTTGCCAACTCATGTTAGAAAGTGTGTTACCTGTTTGTGCTGCTTCTTCAGGGCAATGTGTTGTAAGAATATTGGGCGTCGGAAATTAGAGAATTGCAGGAGGAAATAGTAATCAAGTTGTGTGAGTTAGAGATGTATTTCCCTCTCATTATCTGACATCATGGTGCCCTTATACGTTCACGTTGTACGGGAGATATTGATATGTGGTCCTATTTATCTTTGATGGATGCATCCCTTCTATAAGTATATGAAAATATTCAAGGGTCATTTGAAAAATCAATATAACTCGGATGCTAGTATTGTGCATAGGTATGTGATCGAGAAGGCAGAAATATAGTGTATGAAATTTATGAAAAATCAAGAGTCAGTTGGCGTACTAAAACAACGCCAGGGTGACAGAGTTGGTGGCAAAGGTTTACGGAAAGGAATAACCAGGTTACTAACCCCCTACGAGCTGATGAAAGCACATTTATATGTTTGGCGAAACTCAGATGTGGTTCACCCGTACGTGGATATGCACATGGAAACTATCAAAGAGCGTCACCTGGGTAGGTTAGAGAAGAAATTATTTTCTGAACACAATCACACATTCATTAATTGGTCGCGCCATATAGTAGTTGGAGAAAGTCACAGTGAAACTTTGAATTGGTTATTCTTCATGCCTTTTGCAAATGCGATTTCTTTCAGGAGCTATGACATGAATGGGTTTACCTTCTCAACCCTTGAATGAGACACACACACACCGATACACCGAATTGTGGCATTAGTTTTGTTGTGGAAGCTTTACATGTAAGCAATGCAAAGGATATGAATCCCTTGTATGGGAACATTTGTTAATATGGCGTGATTAAGGAAATATGGGAACTAGTCTACACAAATTTCAAGGTACCACTTTTCAAATGCAAGTTGGTTTATAACAATACCGATGCATAGGTGGACAACCTAGTCTTTACACTCTTCAATTTGTCCAGGACTCGTGAAAATACGAAGTAATTACTTAAAATGGATACAATAAGCCATCGGATGACATTGGTTATGGATAGGAACAACCAATCTTAACCTTCGGACGGGTAATAGTAAAACCCTCACAGGTGTAATGAGGTTGGTAGCTCACGAGGTTTATGGTAAACCACTTCATGATCAATGATTCTGGTTCATGTAAGACTCATGTTAGATTGGATATCATGTATTACCATAAACAATATGAGCATCAGAACGGTGTATTGAAAGAAAATTATACCCTAAGCCATCGTTTAATTGAAAGAGTCGAGTTTGTTAGGCCCAGAAGAACATCGGCTACTCTACTGGCATGCAACAATCTTAGCAATGGAACCGACTAGTGTCTAACTTACTCTAGCCCAAAAATGTGAATGGCTATTTTGCTGAAAGACCTGATTTAGTGATTCCTAGAACATGAATAGCCAACAAATTCACCAACCTTCAGCGAGTTTAGTCGTTGAACAAGTTATTGTCAAACCCTCATCCATCTTGATAACTCACTTATTTTGGTTAACTGTTCGTGGTCGTATGAGGATATGAGTTTGTAATCTCTACATTATCATGGGATTGGACCTCAAATAACATCGGCAACAAACCCTTAATACGCGTATGACTGTTGTAAATGTGATGGTTGAAAATAAAAACACGATGTAACAAATTAAATTCAAGGTTTTTTTTCCTCATGGCAGATTTGAAAAGTGATTAAAAACTTACAATGCAAAGTCGTATAATGCCTCTTACTTAGCGAGTGCAGTCTAAATAGTGGCGACGTTTATTCAAGGGGAATGGGCCATTAGGTCTATGGACAGTCCCTTGACATGCCAATGAACATTTGGCATTATCGACATGACGAGGTTTATCTCATATCCCTAGGTTAGATTGACATATTTGCTACGTCATACATTCATATCAAACAGGCCTATTGGGCCATTTTTTACCCAAAGGTAGGCTTAAATTACAAGAGAGCGACATTTCGCATGAAACATGTGACATCGCAATATTGGTGGGAGAATAGCTATATGCGCCATACTTGGTAAAAAAATACCCTTTTTTTTTAAAATACATTTATTGCCAGAAATAGTGCCCTCCACCTTCAAGGTCCCCAAAGTTCTTCATCAACAAATCATTTCCCCTCCAACATCTCAACAAACAAACACACCCAAATCCACTCCCAACATATTCACAAGTGGAGAAACTTAGAGATAAGAAAGAGGCCATAATGGGTGGGGATTCCAAGAATATAAATAGTTGTAAGTTTTCATGTTTTGAAATTGATGATCGCAAATGTCAATGTAGCTACATCCATTTGGATGTATTATTGAATGAGTGTTTGTTATGGCTACATGCCTTACTTTCTCAAAACATGTTATTTTTCTATGTGAATATGGTGTACAACATGAGGCAACTTCTTTACGGAGGTGATTTCATATGGAGATAACATTAAATGATTCAAATCCATCATTTTCTTTTGGTGAAGACCAATCTCATGAAAACATAAGTGTTTATTTAATTTACATTAGAAAGGTTGGAAAGTAATATTTTAGGTGTTGTTGTTAACTTCAAAAAATGGAAAAAAATTTAGGTGTACTTGTCAATCCCAATCCATAGGCGAGGAAAGAAAGTGGTGGTCTAGTTACATAGGTTTGATTGCTAGGATAAAGGTAGGTATATTCTTGTATGAGTCGTGGCCTCGTATTGATCATGGTTACAAGGCCAAACTATTGAGGGCCATGCAATATGCCTTCGAGATCAAATGTGATGATATGGAAAGATTGAAAAAGAAGAACATTAGGCACTTTGGTGAAAGATGGATAGATTTCAAAATCAAATTGGAAGGGGATTATGTGTTCGGAAGGAAGAAGAATTACAACCCAAGAATTAAGCATTCATTCATAAGTGAATCTAGTTGGATGGGTTTCGTTGCAAGAAAACAAGTGGATGACCAACCTATAGTGAATTTACATTAACATGCTTTAAAATATATAAACAATGGGCACATGTTTTCAATTATATGCATGCATTTTATTGTGAGATAAACACGCTTATTGATGAGTATAGTTTCATTGGTATAGTTTCAATTATATGCATGCTCGTTAGTGATTTAGAATCATAAAGCTCCATCCTTGCCATAGGAATGAGTAACACTAGGTGAACATGCAACGTCGTATTATATTAATCGGGCTCTATATCAGTGCTTTCGATTAGCGTGTAACTTCGTAGATTAACTAACTTCAAACACTAATTTTGTCTGACGATGTCTGCAACTTCGCAAATTGACCAATCAACTAGTACGACACCACGACCGACTAAATTGTAACGTCAGATAAATACAAGGAAATTGTCGTTCCAAGTCAATTAACATTGTTGCTTTTTATTCGGAACTCTTCGGTCCAATCATTTTGTAGGGTCTAAGGGCTAGAAAATGTGAGCTTTCTAGAGGAAACAAGATGCACCATACAATGAGTCGTGGAGTTTTCGCAGAAGCTACAAGAATAATAATGAAGCACGCAAGAGTCTATGACAAATTGGACCTTGTAATGACGGAAGAGGAAGCAAGGGTTACTACGGAATATCCCACACCTGATGAGTTTCCCCGATTTGAGAAATGGCTAAAGGTATACAAAGGGCATGAGAAGAAGCAGGGTAAGTTCTACACCAAAGATGCGGAGTTGGTTACTGATGTGACGACAAATGCATGTGTTTTCCAAAGCATTTAACATCTCTTTTGTTATGTTTTTGTTGCAAGATTGCT
>JAULKM010105873.1:0-24385 GCA_032355605.1 Rubia tinctorum | reverse complement strand
CTCTTAACTCTAGTAATAGAATTTCAAGGTAAAATAGAGTATCCAAAGCACAAAAGCCTACCAAAATGAGTACAAAATATCACAAATTCATCGTATAATATGGACATATCCATAATTTCACACATAGTATAATATCGTGCTGGCTATTTAATGTCATCTTAGGAGTGTTAGACTAACGATCTTGTTGCCTTGAACAGTACCGGCCCAAAAAATGTTAACTAAAATTGGCTTGTTGTGTGAGTGATCACATGTTAGGAGTGATGGACTGGGGGTTTCCATTTTAAAATTCCTAACGAAGGGAAACTCTTGGCTTGCTAAATAGATAGGAATTGTATTTTGTAGTGACTAGGGTCGTGTCAACCCTATATTTATCACGAGATTCCAATTCATTTGCCTCTCTAGTCCTAAGGTTAGTATCCATAGTGGAGTTCCCTGGATGTAGTTTCCTTATTCTCGTATCTATTGCTACCTATGCCAGGCTGAGATCCTTTTAGCGCGAGCACGTTATCATCAGGAGTGAGGTGAAGGGGATTAATTGCAGTATCAAAAGATCGAAGCACATCCCTAATTACACAGGCAGTGAGATGGACCTGGAAGGGATACGAACCTTTGTGTGAAAAGCATTAGGAATTCCCGTCCATCTCCACACTATGTCACATAGGCATAAGAATAGGTTTATATGGTTATATGTGATAGAATCTAGGATCAAAGTCATTAATCAGTCATGTTACACAAATATCCCCAAGACATGTTAATCATAGTTTAAATCTCATTTCTTACATGCTCACTATTTTGTTAGATACAAACCCCCCAATTATCTATTTAAAGCACTAACTTTTCCCATACAAAATCGAAGTGACGCCTGATTGTGGGTTGTGTAAAGATAAATTTTTAATTCTGGTTTCTCCTTGGACAACCCGGACTTGGCACTAGATACTTTATTGTAGTTAGAAGTGGTATAGGAGAAACATCTATAAATTCTATCCTTGATTGTCTTGTACCTCGTGGGTTAATTTCTCCTCAAGATAAACGACCATGTAGGGTATGTGTTAATTTTTGGTGCTGCTGCTGGAGATACTAGTTTTAGTTTGATTGTTAGCTTACATAACTAGTTCGTAGAAGTATTTTGTGCTTTTTGTATTTGTATTTTTGTTAATTTTTGTGTAGAGCTCTTTGATATTTTTTCTTGTTTTCTCCTAACTTGTGTACTGGCATTTCTTTGTGGACTAGTATTGTATTGTTCCTAGTTCATGGTACATACCCGTACCACTAACCAAGGAGCCTTACACTATTTAACGAAAAACACAGGTAGACAACGAAGGAAGAAGAGAAGGGTTAGTGAGGTAGTTTCACAAGGGCCGACTGTAGAGTTAGAGATTGAGAGAAAGAGAGAGAGAGAGAGAGAGAGAGATCATAGTGGAGGACAACAGGTCTTTGAGGGAGTTAATGGCTCCTAACTTGGAGAATTAACCCCTCTGTATTGTCTTCCCGCCTTTTCTATAAAATATGACCTGCGAGTTGAAGAGTGGTAGGATTCAGTGCCTTTCAACATTCCATGGGATGGCTGGTGAGGAGCACAACAAGAATTCGTTAAAGTTTCACTTGGTTTGAACAAATATGAAACCAACGGGGTCTCAGAGGAAAAACTACAACTTACGATCCTTTCCATTCTCACTTCGAGATGCAACAAAGGACTGGTTGAATTACCTTCTGACGGGATGTATAACATCTTGGATAGACATGAAGTGCCATATTTTAGTGAAGTACTTTCCCGCTTCCAAGTTCATTGGGTTGAAGAAACAGCTATCAAACATCTCACAACTTCCAATGAGTCCTTCTATCAGTATGGGAACGTTTCAAGAGGTGGTTAGAAAGATTCTTATAGTATCCATTAAAAGAGGGGATCTAGTTTATTACTTCTTTGAGGGCCTCTGTGATGATGATATAAGGATGGTGAATGCCACGTGCAAAAAAATCAGTCACCACAAGACCCCAAAAAATGCTATGGCCATTTTGAATAGATGGCGAATGTTACTTACCAACTCCGAACCCGGTCGAGGACCAAGATATTGGAAGAACCCACCCGCTCCCCTAAGTTAGAAGAGCAAGTCCAAGTCCTTGCTTCATTGATGAAGGAGTTTATGAAGGAGAGAACTCACAATGTAAAGGTTTGTAGAATTTGTAGCTTGTATCATCTGACGGATATGTGCCTGCAAGTGGTAGAATAATTTGAGGAGGTAAAGGCTTTGGAGTACAATGGAGGAAACCGACAGTTTGGTAGGGGGCAACAAAAAGGGTTTTATGGGAACCAAGGAGGACACAACCACCAATATCCCTACACCAACTTCTTCAACCCTCGATACCGTGATAACCCCAACTTTCATTGGCGCGACAACCAACAAGAGAAAGGAAATGGATATAAGGGTAGACAAGTTTACAACCAAGATGGTGCTCCACCTCAACCCTACCCGAGGGGTGAGGAACCTTCCAAAAACCATGGGGCTATCTATAAGTTGGAAAGAGATGAAGTTTTGGAAGCCATTGACAAGGTAACAAGGTACAAGGAAAAATGAGTTGTGCACGAGGGCATTTTTGAGCATAAAGAACCTTGAAGTTCGAGTGGGGAAATTGGCCACTTCGTTTAGCCATCTAGAAGCAAGGGATTATGGAAAATTACCCTCTCAACCCAAGATCAATATGATAAATGTGAGTGCTTTGAAGTTGAGGAGTGGGAAGGAATTGAAAGAATGAGAAATTGCGAGAAGATGATAAGTTGGTGGAGAAAACCAAATTCACACTTGAAGAAAGAGAGATACTCGTTGAGGAGGATCTCGAAAAAGATCCCTCTACCACTAAAGTGAAGGAAGTCAATCCTCCACCTCCATTTCTGAATGCTTTGAGGGGAAAGGCAATAGTGGCATCCAACTAGGAGCAAATTTGACAAGTCTTAAAGAGGTGTGAGGTCAGTATCCATCTTCTAAATGTAATTGATCAAATACCAACTTATGCTAAACCTATCAAAAATGCATGTACTAAGAGAAGACCTAAGCCTACAAAAAAGGTAGAGTAAATGAAAATAGGGGGAATTTCCACACTAGCTTATAGAAGCTTACCTAAGAAATGTGATGATACCAATATGTTTTCCATTCCTATTTATTTTGGTGGTAAGCTAGTCAAGGATTCTAATCTAGGAGCCTCTACGAATACCATTCTCTATAACTTGTATGTAACTCTTGATTTGGGAGATCTTAGAGAGACTAGGGTAGTTGTCCAATTGGTTAATCACTCTCAAGATAGTCCTAGGGGTCTAGATAAGGATGTGATGGTTAGAGTTGGTAAGATATTTTTTTGGCGGACATCTATGTTCTCAATATGTTGCCTGATGGAGGTGCATCCTCAATCTTGTTGGGAAGACCATTTCTAAAGACATCGAGGACCAAAATAAATGTCCACCTAGGAACCTTGACCCTAGAAGATGACATAGATAGAGTTGATTTCCAAATCTACAAACCTAATTATAGATAATCTAATTCTTCTCTTGAATGATGAGACTTAGTGATTGTCTAATGTTTTTAGCACATTTGTTAGTAGCTTTTTGTATGGTTGATTGCTAGGTTTAGTTTTGTTTACATCACAAGGGGTTTGGATAACCTTTGTTGGTTTTCTTGCCCAAATCCCTCGTTTTGTAGATTAGTTAGCCCTAATGAATGCTATATTCTAATAAGCATCTAGATCCTATTTTGTGAGCTTCATTGTAGATTGCTCGTAAGCACTTTTGAGTAAACTTAGTGAAGGCCTTTCGCAAGAGTGGTAGAATATATTAAAGGTTATTTGCAAGGATGGTATTAGACCGAAGAGCACACACTTAATCGTGGTAGTAGATGGGATACGCTGAAAAAGAAGAAGAAAGGAGTTGAAGTTCGAAGTAATTAGAAGACTGCCACGGACCGTGCCAAGAAAGATAGCCATGTATCTAAGTACTGGTATAGGTTGTGGCCTATTGCACGAACTATGTCCATTGACTTGAAGATCTAGTATGCACCCCGTGGAGATCAGCACAGTTGCGCCATCAGTAGACAGAGAATTTAACTCCAGTTCACGGCCCATAAAAAACTTCACAGTTCATACCGCTCAGTTGGCCAAAACAACCATCCAGTCAGTGACCTGCAAAGAATTGCACGGCTGCGATGCTCAGTTGGCCGAGAAAATGCCTCCAGTCGACGGCCCGTGCCGACGTGGCTGCTAGGGTTTCCCCTTGTTTTAGGCCTCTTTAAGGCCTATTTCCCACATACAATTTAAAGAGCACTAGTGTACTAGGATTTCGGAAGTGAGTCATTATTGTAATTCTATTCTCCTAGTTTCTAAGAGTAGGTACAGAGAGAAAGGGAGTAACGCTTCTATCTTAATTTAGTATTTCCTATTTTTGTGCCCAATGGCGTTGAATCCAATGTTAAAATTAGGGATGGCAGTGGGCCGGGTATTGGTGGTGGTCCGTCCCGCACCCTCCCCAATGGGGGTGGGTATGGAGGTAGTTTTGGTGGGGATGAGGCGGGTATGGGTATAAATTTAGTACCCATCATGGTTAATGGGTCGGGCATGGATTTTAAATTATACCCTCCCCATACCCGCCCCGCCTGACCCATTAAATACCCGTTATATATTTGTAAGATATTAACTTAAATTTACAATAAAGTTTAAAAATTAATCAACAAACCAAATTTGCTTCTTTAGTTTCCCGCGCCGGATCATATTATTAAAATTTTAATATTAATCACCAAATCAATTTGCCTCTTCAGTACCCCGAAAACTTCTCCTCATCTCCAGGGACATCATATTATCTTGATAAGAAGTTTGTAATGGTTATTCAATTTAGTTTTTTAGGTTTAGATGGAGTTCAAGGAAGGATGCGTGCTACATATTTGATCTCATTTACTAGCTTTTGTTGATGGAGTTTGATAGAATTTAGATTTGTGAAATTCTAGATACAAACGAGACTGAGTAGCATTTGAAAAAAATATTTGCTAAGTACCATTTGCTTATTATTTGTAATGGACACATTTTCAATTAAGAATTTTTTCAATTTTTTTTATAGTTTTTACTTTTATATATTGAAGTGAATTTTAAGTGGATATGAATATTCGGGTGGGGCGGGTACGGTGGGTATGAGGTGGGTATGGATACCCAGATGGGTATTGGGGCGGGGATGAATACTATTTTCATACCCACCATGGGTGATGGGTATAAAAATTTTAGGCGGGTATAGGTATGCAGATACCATAACCCGTACCCAACCTGCCCCACTGTCATCCCTAGGTAAAATTGGGTTCAATGTCTAGTGAGTAGTTTATATACTTTGGGATCTAATTTTTATTCATGATTTGGTAGAGATTTTGTGAGATTTTAGGTCTCTTTTCATACATGTTTATAATTATCATGTTTGATTTACTCTTTAAACTCTTGAAATGATGCATAATAATTATACTCTTTGATGCACCATTGTTGTATGTGACATGTATCGTGATAGCCTTTATTGTCTCATTGGGAGTGTCGCTTAGTATGTTGTGGGTTTGTGAGTCCTTGGTTGTATGAGTATATGCATATAGGACCGTGAACACCATTCCGTTTAGCAGATATTGTACCCTGATAGGTGATGCATGATATTTTGTAGCAACCAGGGTTGTAGTGTAGCGACCTTTGTTGTTTTCACCCCAAAGTGATGTGCGCCTTTATGTATGTGTTAACAAATGCATTTGACACGCTTGTTATCAATTTTTGTTTGGTTGATTGCTAGTTTTAGTTAGGTTTACGCGACAAATGATTTAGATGACCATTATTGGTTTTCTTATCTAAATACTGAGTTTTGTAGACTTAATTGAATCTAATGGACACTTTGTATTCATAAGCACCAAGATTTTTATTTGTGAGCTTACTAGTAGGTTGCTCGTGAGTATTTCGATATCATCTTGGGCCATCCGCGAGGGTGGTAGAAAATATTTAAAGGCCATTACCAAGAATGGTAGAATTTATTTGAAGGTCATTCGCGAGGATGGTAGAAGAATAAATGCCATGGGTCAAAACATGGTAGAAGATAGACGGGTCAAAGAAGGAAGACAAGGAAGCAGAGGGATTGTAATCCACAAGTTACACATAGTTATGGGAATGATCCAAGAAGAATAACCCTTTTATGATGGCATCGTTGAATTTGTCTTCTCAATCACTATAAAATGGACTACAAGAACTCCCAATTGGATTAGCGATTCATCTGTAACAACCAAATAAGTTGAAGAAAAAAAGCCAAGTGCTGGAAGAATCGAAACTGGCACGGCCCAAGCTAGATTAGCTCAACATGAGACACAGCTCATTCTAGAGTAGCTCAACATAACTGGGGTAGCCTGCACAGCTGTTCCAAGCCCGTGCCAAGCTAAGATCCGAGGAAACTAAGTCCCGGCACGAGCCGTGTGCTTTGGCACGGCCTATGCGCCAAGACCTCCGGAAGTTGAAGACCCCCAGTCTGCACCCCATGATCTTTCCCATGGGGTATACGCTCAGCACCCTCAAGTAATTTTCCTAACCGAATATTGCACGGGTCGTGCCATACGTGGTCTACTTGCTTTTTCACACGCCACGTCGACAAGGCACAAGTGGAGATCAATTTCACTAGTGGAAGCCTTAGGGTTTCTTCCAAACATGGGCCTTTAGAAGCCCATTTTATCTTATCCTATATAAGGAGTCTTTAGTCTCCTAGGGTTTAACAAGTAGGCATAATGTAGGCTTTTAGTTTTTGGTAGGTAGAAAGAAGAGGAGAATTCTATCTTTAGAGTTCTTCTTCTCTTTTCTTTTCTTTTCTTTCATTTATTTTCCTAGATCTATGGAACTCAACTCAATATTTTCCATTATGGATTGAAGTTTATGCTCGTTATTAGAATTCAAGAGTAGGCTAGAGAGAGAAAACACTCTTCCTTCTCTCTAGGTTCTTTTCTTTTCTTCTCTTTATTTTGCTTTTTCCCAATGGTATTGAATCCAATGAAATATTTGGATTCAATGCTTAGGGAGTAGTTAATTAATTTGGGGATTGTATTTGTATTCATGTATTAATGCTTATTTTGTGTGATTTCCTATTCTACCTATTTCTATGTGTTTTGTGTTATTATGTTGGCTTGTTCTTCATATTAGTTAGCACACACCGAAATCTACTTTCATGTTGTTGCATTATTGATACCCCCTGCAGAGGGAAACCTAGATGCGCTTGGGGTAACGATGATTATGGATCCACATGGGTGTGTGCACGTAGGTTGTCGTTGTTAACGTTACGATCGACCATGCACTAGTAAGCCGACGAGTTAGCCCGGAGGGTTATTGGAAGAGATAGCTAAAGTAGGAAGCTAATATTATGTTTGTGATCCTAGATCCATCAATAAGATGCCTACTTCCTTTGCCTTTGTAGGCCTAGGGGTAGAGCATTCGTAGTGTTCCACCCTGGACTTAATCGCACGGGGGAGAATCAGACCTGCACAATGAGCCATATTTGTTGTTGCACTCACCTAGTTTTGGAGGCGAGGCCGATGGAAGATTTTATACGCATACCCTTATGTGACAGACAGGGAAAAGTTTTGACCATCGTCTGCACTAGGTGTCACAAACACTAGAATAGGTTCATAGTTCTTGTATGTGATGAAATCAAGGATCGAAATGACATTAATCATGTTAAGAAAATATTCCCCAAGTGCTAGTTTATATAGTTTATTTCTTGTGATCATTTGCATGTTAGTAGTTATTAGCCAAATATCCTCCACAATGACTGTTTTACCAAAATTGATTATTCCTAAAACGTGGTTAGATTGACGACTCGATCACGGTTGTGCGTAGTATTATTAAATTTCTAACATCTCTGTGGATGATCCTAGTACTTGCCACTATTTACCATTTTTTGTAGCATAGTAGTAGAAATGGGAGCCACATTTTAAATTCTATCTTTGACCCTTAATAACTCACAACCTCCTCTCATGTTTTAATGACACCGGGAGAGGGCGGGTCAAATTTTGGCACCGCTGTCGGGGATGTTAGTTTAAAGGTCTAGTAGTTAACTTGAATAGCATGTTAGTTGAGTAGTTAGTGTTTCTTTTGTTTATTGTTTTTCGTAATAGGTATTGCTTGAGTTCTTGGTGCAAACCAAGGACCCTTGCACTACCATTCCAAACTTTGTGTGTTTTTTGTGTCATTGTTTTTATTGAAAAAAAATATTTAGAGAAGAGAGGCTCAACTAGTGATATTTTGTAGGATATGTCATTGCGACCACCATATGGAATCTTGCTATTTATTGAGCGAAAATGAGAGAGAGGTAGGAGTTGTCGGTTCCCAAGGTCGATGGGATTGAGATTGGTACCCATACTATTACTCTCCCAATTTGGGGATATGCATTGGGAAACCAACACTTTGGGTTAGATAGTTGGACTTCACCAACCTATACAATGCCCCGAACCCAATACCAATCCCTATCCCTAAGATTAGTTCCCAGATCGAATTATGGAGAAATTTTGCAAGCTATAGCAAATGTGGCCAAGAGTAGTGAGTTACTCCAATCACAATTGTATAGCGACATTAGATATTTGAGAACTCAACTCTTCTCAAGCATTGAGAAAGTTGAAAGGCAAGTGAGTGATTTGATTTAAATTGTGAGCCAACTAGAAATCCAATATTCGGAAAATAAACCATCCCTAGTTGAAATTGAGATTTTGGTAGATGAATCCAAAGGGGATGGGAAGTGGTTTGCTGAGAGTGAAGAAGTTGAGGAAGGGGTGATTATACTTAATTCACCATATTACCTATTTTCACCCCAACCTCCACCTGTAGAACCAACTCCCACATTTTCGGAGCCCTTAGAGGAAACCATAGAGAATCCACTTGAATACTCTATGCTTCCAAACCACCTATTTCCTCTAAGGTTAACTCCTCCTCTACTACATCTTCTTTTTGGAAGATTTTTATCCCACCTCTCCATTTTTGGTTACCTATTGTGATGGGGTATAAACCCGCACCATATGGATAACATTAGGGTCGTACCGACGACCTTAAAAATATGATGCTTTTTGAGAGGCAACCCGAGCTTTCAAAAATTAGACACCGCTACACTCCACCACCAAATACACAACTTAGGACTGCACACTAGTTTTTTCTTTGTGTGGATGTTGATTGATACTTTTTTAGTGTGGATTTATAGTGACTTGATTTGAGTTTCATGTTGGGGGTAAATTTGAGTTTATTGAGGTGGGAGTAATGCATTGGGAAGTTGTGATTTCCTCTCATTTTGTTTACCCTCCCCCCTTCTTTTCATATCATGTTTCTTATTTGAGGAATGTTTATGTTGTAAGTGTGAGGGGGGAAAGATGTCCCATTGCATTGTGTTGTAGATGTTTAGTGTTTTTGGTATGTTTTCCTATTTAGCTTATGGTTTTGGAACACTATTAAACTTGGTGTGCATGTTTGTTTTGTTGGAAGCATATGATTTTTTTTAGGAAAGCAAGCAATGGAGTTTAGGAGGAGTCCAACTCATGGTCCATGTATACATACATGGTTCGTGAATCTCAAAATGGTGGACAAGGAGGAGAACCAAACCCCCAAATTCATGGGGCATGTACATGGACACGACCCGTGAAGCTCACTTACCTTCTTACATCCTAATCATCATTTCTTCCATATCACTAGCAAAATACCACCCAAAACCACGTACCCTCAAAACCCTTAAAACTCGCATATCGTGACTTTCAGCTTTCTATTTTTTTTGCAATTGGTCTTCTTTAACCTACTCCAAAATGTTTACGAGCAATATACAAATAAGCTCAGAAAACATGATCTAAACGCTCATACGGAAAAAAAATCAGTAGGCTCATAATAGGCTACAAAATAAAGGATTTAGGAAAACGAAAAATGGTCATCTAAACCCCTTACAATGTACACCTATCTAAAACTGGTAATATACCCATAAAAACATAACAAAGAGACATAAAATGGCTCAAGAAATATCTCATCAGTTATCATGTTATGTGAAGATGTTATGATGATGTTATGTTGTTATGTGATGATGTTATGAGATAAACTAGTAGCTATGTATTATTTCTTTGTTTTTGGTGATGTTATATGATGAACTAGTAGCTGTGTATTCTCTCTCTATTTTAATGTGGTTTAAAGTGATGTTTTATAATTTTAAGTTGCTTTTTGTTAGTTGTAGTTGATGTTTAAAATTTTTAGTTTGACATTTTTTAAATTGATATTTAATTTTACAATTTAAGTCTTGTTGATGTTTATGATTTTCAGTTGATGTTTTGTTAGTTGTAGTTAATGTTTATGATTTTCAGTTTGACATTTTGAAGTTGATATTTATTTTGACAATATAAACTTTTTGAAGATGATTTATGATTTTTAGTTAATGTTTTGTTAGTTATAGTTGATCTTTATGATTTTCAATTTGCTTTGTTGATGTTTTGTTGCTTTCAATTTGCTTTGTTGATTTTCAGTTGATATTTTGTTAGTTGTAGTTGATATTTATGATTTTCAGTTTGACCATTATGTTAATGTTTTATTAGTGGCAGTTCATATTTTATGATTTTCCGTTTATGCTTATGATTTTCAGTTTGACGATCATGTTGTTGTTTTGTTAGTTGTAGTTGATATTTTATGATTTTCAGTTGTTGTTTTGTTATTTGTAATTGATGTTTATGATTTTCAATTTGACTATTATGTTGATGTTTCACAAAAATTTTTTTTGATATTTATAAAATCATTTATAAAAATATTTTATGTAGATGGTAGCAGGAGGGAGAATAATTGGGGAAAAGTTCTTATGTAAAATTGGGGAAATGTCCTTGGGATAAAATTGGGGATAGGTATCTAATGAGTGTAGCTTGTTTGGAACCCCCTCATTATGAGATGTTCCCACAACTTCTTCCTCACTAAAAACACATCATTTCTACCATCCTTACACGGGCATCATGCTTGCACCGAAGCTCTTTTAGAAGCATCTTCAAACGCTAACGAAATAAATTATTCAACCAATGGCATGTTCTCGGATAATTTTCTAAGATCATTACCAATGAGTTCATTTAGATCCATTATCATAAAAGTCATTTGCAATGAAACCCATGAGGATTTAATCAATAACAATCATAACCCGAACTAATCTCAAGTCCTAATTGAACAAACAAATATATATATATATACAAAAAAAATACATCACCCTTAATATTAATTAAATATTTTCAAGTATATAATTTGGATAAAACTAACCTTCACTGAAGGAAATTGATGCAATTGAAAGTATAAAATCACGATGTCATGAAAGGGCAAGAAAATGGATCTTAATCTTCAAAATTTTAGGGTTTATGAGCAATAAATGTGAGGGACGCATTTTTTAATATACTGCACCATTTCCGAGTTTGGAAATGGTTTTTGAACTTTTTACGCCCACTAGAAAGTTTTTCGAGTTTGGATCTATGACTCGAACATAGTTGAACTTGGAAAAAAATTCTTCACTTTGTACATGGGACCATCGGCCCTTTATGGGCTTGGAAGTGCGTTCAGATCCATATTCCGAACTTGGAAATGCATGTTTTCAAAGGAGGTTATGCCTAACCGCCTTTAATTATGGCTAATCAAAGGCAGTTATTCCCAAACCTCCTTCCATTGTGATTTAACCGCCTTTAATTTCAAAGGTGGGGTCTAAATTAGAACTTTCGAGTTTGAAAGTAGTTTTTAAAGGAGGTTATGGGCAAGTTTTTCAAAATTGCCTCCCAATGACGCCTTTAATAGAAGGCTCTCTCTACTAGTGGGTCTCTGGAGAAGAATAGGGTAACAATTGCACAAAGATACCTGCCAAAAGTTTAGACGGTCTAGCAAGAGACCATCTCTTACTTAATTATACACTAAACTTTTGAAATTAGTTAACATATTTTTTAAGATAAATTTTTTATATGTTATATGTTATCTTATACCTCTATTTATAACTAGAGGTAGAACTAAGAATACATTTACTATTTCCTTTTAAAAGACACACAATTTATAAATTTAATTAAATAATTATTGATTTATTATCAATGGATATTTCATATTCTTATCACTATATTTTTTTAGAATGTAAAGTATTTCTATACAACAGTTAATATTTTTCTATATAAATACATATATATTATTTTTGTTTAAATATAAAAATAATTAATTATAGAGTAAAGTGCTAAAATAACCCTAACGTTAGGCTAAAAGTGCCAGCATAACCCTGAAAAATGAGAAAGTGCCAAAATAACCCAAACTTTATGATGTATATGCCAATCTAACCCTGGACATCGTTGACTTCGATTATCAACGGGAGATTTTGTCAGAATTTAAGAAAATGATAATTTTACCTTTGGATTAAAGAAATGAAAAAATGAAAATACATCAACGCCTTCATCTTCTTCCTTCTCATTTGTTCTTTGCTTCTCTTCTTCATCTCATTTCTTCTTCTCCTTCGATTTGGGCCTCGATTCACCGAAAAATTGGACTTGCAACCGCACTTGTTTCCTTCTACCCAAGAGCCACTAGTTTGACCCTCTACCGCCAACCATTGGATTGACTCGCCAAGGTCGTCAATCTCCAATTCCTCTTCTTCGCCCAAGGTCCTCAAATATGGCATCGTCACCATGATTTCGTCGGCCACGGCTAACCCAAAGATGATGAATCTGAGCGGCATGGCTTCCCAGAGATGACATCAAACGATTGGTCGATGACCATGAATTCATTGACGACGTTAAAGAATTCGTTGGTGGCGTCAGAGAATTCAATGACGGCGTTAGATAATTCAATGACGGCGTCAGAGAATTTGTTAGCGTCGGAGGGTTAAACCCGATTCAGAGCCCGTATCCACGAATTCATAGGCAATGGAGGGTTGACCCAATTCAGAGCCAGTATCCGGCCATTCTTTTGTGATGTTATATGTATTAGTTGTTGAGTAGGTTAGTTGAAGTTAGTGTAGGGATGTGGTGGCGGAGAAGATGTGGGTGGGTGGCGGAGATGTGGCGGTGGAACCCTAGATTTGGTTCCCGTAGAGGTGGTGGGTAGCGGGGATATGGGGGGTAGCTAGGATGGAGAGCTCAGCAGTGGCGGTGGGTGGCGGTGGTTGTGCGGAAGGTGCTGCTAGGTGGCAGGGAGGGGATGGCGGAAGAGTGATGGGATAGCTTGGCGGTGGTGGTGGGTGGCGGTGGCTGGGCGAAAGTTGCTAGTGGATAGTGACTGACGGCAGAAGGTGGTTGCTAGTAGCAATAGGCGGCAATTGGAAGGGTGAAATGGGAAAATATTTATGCTGAAGTCACCGAGGGTATATTCGTCATTTTGAGTTCGGCCAACAGCTCAATTAGTGAGTCAATGCTAGAATGTGGCCTGAAGGTTAGATTAGCATATACATCATAAAGTTAGGGTTAGTTTGACACTTTTTCATTTTGCAGGGTTATATTGACACTTTCAACCTAAAGGTAGGGTCAGAAAGACATTTAACCCTTAGTTATATTATATCAACAAGATCGAGTCAATTTTTATTCTTTGAAATTAATTTTAATTTATTTATTCATGTGCTAAAATAACCCTAACTGTAGGCCGAAAGTGCCAATGTAACCTTGCAAAACAAGAAAGTGCCAAAATAACCGTAACTTTTAGATGTATATGCCAATCTAACACTAGGAGCTGTTAACTTTGATTGTCAATGGGAACTGTCCAAAATTTAATAAAATGACCATTTCGCTCTGGATTTAAAAGAAATAATTTTTAAAATGGAAAATATTGAAATTCCCTCTTTTTCGTTCTTCTTCTTCCCCATTTTCTTCTTCTTCCACCCACCACCACCAATATTCTTTCCTTGGAAGCTTTCGAGCCCCTCCACCGTGACTCACCAGAAATGTGAGGGCTGAGCAGTGGGGTAAGGGTTTCTGGCGGTGGTGTGTTTAATCATCAGTGGCTGGGATTGAAGGGGCTGTTGGAAAAGCAAGGTTGTGGTGGTGTGTGGGAGCTGGGCGGTGGGTTTAGGTTTTCCAGTGATGGTGGTGGTGTGTTTAATCGTATATGGTGGAGTTGATAGAGCCGTCGAAAAAGTAGGTTTTTTGGTGGCGGAGCAGCAGCGCCCGGCTGGGTGGTGGTGTCATGTCTCGGTAGTGGCTCGTTGGTGGCAGGGGTAGGGGGGAAGGGTTGAAGAAGAAGAAAATGGGTAAACCGGGGAACAAAAGTTGAGTTTAAGGGTAAGGGGTATTTTTTGTTATTTCACATTCGGCCAACGTCCAAAACCTTCAGTTAATGTCGGAAATAGGTCAAAAGGTTATAACTACTCATTTCGTCATAAAGTTAGGATTAATTGATCACTTACAAATTTTGCAGGGTTATGTTGACAGTTTTAGCCTAAATTTAGGGTAAGAAATGTAAAAATCCCTAATTTATTTTAAATGCTACATCGTGTGTAATTTTCATATACATGTAACAAAAATTTATTACTTATTAGAGTTATAAATTACGTTATATTTTTCATTTTCATTCATAAATCCATGCATTGACACAGACATTATCTAGTTACCAATTATACCATTGATAGTGAAACTGATTCGCAAAAGAAATGGAAAAAACTCGAGATTACAAGGAGCGTAATGAAATGGAAGTCAATATAAACATGTAATCGCTGACACAACAATATGTTAAAATCATTCACTCATGTGCTATTAAAGGGTCTTGCTACATCATGCCCTGTATTTTACTAGTTACGCCCTAATACGTACACATACATGTATTATTATTTTTATTTCTTATTCTTTTAGGGGTGGGGGTTATTTATGGTTTTGCCCAAAATTAACCTCACTCTTTCCCTTTCCCTTTCTCCCTTTCTCTCTCACTTCTCTCTCACTCCCTCCTCTCAACATAATTCCGCCGAACACCACCACCTCCCACTGACCACCGCCTCCCCACCACCGACCACTACATCCCCGCATCCGACCACTGCATCCCCGCATCCGACCACTTCGCCAAAAAAGTTAGTTTTTTATGAAAAAAATTAAATACGATTTTGTTGTCGAAAAATTTGGCTCGCAATTTTTTGCCGGAAAGTCGATCTTTAAGAACGTTTTGATGCTGGAATGTCTGAAATTTGGGATTTTAGTTTTGGTTTGGGGAGGGGGTGAGATGGCAGAAATGGCGGGAGAGGGGGAGTGAAATAACAGGGGGGAGTTGAGGACGCAGAGTGAAATAACGAGGGCAGTGAGAGGACAAAGGGGAGAGGGGAGAGGGGAGATGGCTAAAATGGCAGGGGGAAGCTTAGGATAACGATCGGCGTTGGGCGGCACGGTAAGGGTGAAAGAGAGGGGAGTGAAATAACAGGGGGAAAGCAAATAACAGGGGCGTGGAGAGGTCAAAGGGGAGATGGCTGAAATGGCGGGAGGAAGCTGAGGACGGCGGCTGGCGTTGGGTGGCGAGGTGAAGGTGACCGGAGGGGTGAAGCCTGAGCGACGAGGTGAAGGCCTGGGCGACGGTGTCAATCTGACCGGAGTGGGTTAGGTTTTGGAAAGGGTTTGTTTAGAAAAGAGGGTTTGGAAAAGAGGGAAATAATTTTTAATTAAAAATAGGGAAATATGTTTTAGGAAATAGAAAAAATCTGAAAATAATTTTTTAATTAAATAGAATGATTTGAAAATATTGCTTTGATTAAATTGAAAAATATATATAGTATTGAAATTTTAAAAAATTATAAGAATCTATTAGCAAACATGATATTATAAAAGTTAAGTTCAAACTTAATATAATATTCTGAAAATAACATTTCAATAAAAATAATTTTAGAGAAAAATTTGATTATAATCCCACTTAATTATTATTTACTTTGAAAATAATATAAATAAATATTTTTTTCTATGGTTTATAATAGAGGTGTCAATTGGGCGGAATTAGGAAGAAATGGAATGAGAAATTAATAAATGGGTAATTAATGGGATCGGGTATTATATACCCATTAGCTTTTGGGATTAGGAGGGATGAGAATGATTATATTAATGAATTTTTTTATCTCAATGGGTCCCAAATTATGTTAATTTAATGGGAACCCAATAAATATCCAAAATTACTCAATTAAATTGTATATGTAATATTTAACATAAAAATTCACTATAATTCACAAATTATACATGTTTAACGCATGTATAAATTAGTAGCCTAATAGTTAGGTGTTATTAGACAGACCGTCACTCATTCACATGTTTAAATTATATTCTAATATGCCGTCGGACAGGGTACAATTCGTGTTCTTTCATTTTTATTTCTACAACAATTAGGACCATAAATGAGCCAAGTTGAACTCAAACAACCACTATTTTGAATTCAGCTCGTTTAAAATATCCAAAGTTCCAACTCAAGTCAAACTCATGCGAATCTGTAGTATATTGGCTTAAGTTCGAGTTCGAATGAAATTAGTTTGACTCGAGTTCGATTTTGAGAGAAATTAATTTAATTCGAACTCTATTTTATTTTGATTTTGCACTCGAGTCATGATTAATTATAAATTTTATTTTAATATACCATTTTAATATATATTATTCAATATATATTATGTTGGATCGATAAATCTGACAATTTTAATGACCAGTGTTAATTGAATTCGAGCTCAAGCTCGAACTCAAATACTATATGAGTTGGTTCTAGAACGCTCGAATAAAGTCAAACTTGAATTTGAGTCAAGCTTTGATAGAGGTGCTCGTAAACAGTTCACATCCCTATGGTGACTAAACTCGAGCTCGTGAACAGTTCTGGTGTAAATGAAGCAAACTGTTTGCGAACAACTCGGTCAAATCTTGACTTGAATTTCAATTTGATCGATCTCATACAATATTCGAGCTCGAGCTCGTAGTACAATATTTGATCTCGAGCTCGTAGTACAACATTCAATCTCGTACAGGGTTCGAGTTCAAACTCAAACCCAACTAATATTGTTCATTAATCTCGTCGAGTTTACAGAACCAACATATTATATATATATTTCATTTTTATTCAATATAATATAATGTAAATAATGTAATATATTTATTCATAGCTCAATTTCGAGCTCGACTAATTTAATTTCACTCGACCTCGAGGTGAATCGAACGGAGTTCGAAATATTTTAAATGATTTGGAGTCGAACAAATTCACTTACAGTTGTAGGAATTTGATGAAACTTGGAAAATGTAACTATAAAAATAGTCTAAAAATAGTAAAATATATTCAAGCTTGAGTGGAGTCTAATAACACTGAATAATATATTCATCAAAAGACAGGAAATGATCGGGTATTAATTGGGTACCCATAATTACACAATTTTAAATGGGTATATGGGAAGATTGGGATCACAATCCCATTTCTCCTTGTAACCCAATACTATAAAACTCATTTGATCATAATCTCAAACTAGAAAACAATGGGAATTTCCCATCCCATTACCTTTTATTTAATGGGTCTCAATAGTGATTGAAATTCATTGCCCCCTTTAGTTTGTAACTTGAAATATACAATTTTAAATTAATATGGGAAAAAAGTTTAAAACTAAAGATTAAAATATGAAAATAATTTTTTAAGAAAATATTGTTTGGATGAAATTGAAAAATGAAAATAATATAAAAATATTATAAGAATCTATAAGCAAACATAGTATTATAAAAATAAAGTTCAAATTTTAAATAATAATATAAAAATAGCATTCGAAAATATATATTTTTAGAGTAAAATTTGATGATAATCCCATTTAATTATTATTTATTTTTTAAAATAACATAAATAAATAATTCTTTGTATAGAAAATATTGAATGTTTTGTTAGGAATTTGTTCTTCATGTTATACCATTTCATTATACATAACTGAATATGTAATTTATTATTTATAACATATAACATTTTATATCTATATGTGTTATATATTTCTCCTATAATTAATTAAGTAATTGTTAAGCTAATAATTTTACTTCATATATTACCACATGAGCGTTGAGGGAAGACCCCTTAATAAAGGTCGTAGAATTCGTGAAGGGGGATTAGTGTGTTAGCCAAACAGGCAAGAAGTAGTGCCTATGTCCAGGAACAGTTGCCGGAAATTGTGCAAGATCACGAGGTACCTGTTGAGCCACCTTCTCTTAGGCCCCGTGACAATTTTGATCAGAAGGCAATCTGGGATGGTCTGGATCACAACATTCTCACAGGCGGTGGAGTGTATTGATTCCGTGAGGAAAGAAACTGGTAATCATTGTTTTAGCCTGGGGATGAAATACTCATATTTAGCCCACAAGATGGTTGTGGTGTAGAGCCACAACCAGACATTGAGGGCGAGCAGGGTACATCCAATGTTCCCCGCACTGGCAACTATGCAGGTGCAGGTCAATATTCCAGCACCTTTTCATGGTGGAGGTAGATATACGTACAAGAATAAAGCTGGTCTATTTGCCTAATTTTCAGGTGGATCGTGCAATGTTTGTGAGGCTGGCACTGATAGGGGTGTTCAGAATAAGAGGAAGCATGTTGCAGATGAATCATGGCTTATGCGGTGGCCGATAGGTGGTGGCTCGCTAGATAACCTTGTCATACCCAGTTTTGGTGGCCATGTTGCAGTTGATGTTAGGAATGGTATAGAGCGGGGTGTGCTGAAATGCTATAGTCGTGTAACTCTTGCAAGCAGCTGGTCACTACACTCCTGGATTGCAGCGATATTGTTCAGGCAAGGATACATGCAACCGGGTTGTCATACCTTCCTGCGATTATGTCCAATTACCTCGACATGGCATTGATATCTGCTTTTGTCGAGAGGCGGAAACCGAATACAAACTCATTCCACATGTCTTTCGGGGTGATGACAATCTTGTTGCACGATGTTGAGATGATTCTTGGAATTTCTATTGAGGGTGGTTGTGTTGCTAGTACGATGTCGGTGGAGCCTATTCATGAAGGGAGTGCTGAGTTGTTCGGGAAAGACATGGAGTCCTTACTGCGGGAAGACTGGAACGAAGGTAATATTGATGGCCAAACCTTGATTGACAGGTGTGTAGCGGATGGTCAAAGCAATAACTTCCAATTCATGTGCTATATGCTGACCCTATTTTCATCCACTCTCTTTGTTTATAAGACCATAACTAAGGTTAGAGCCAACCTTCTCCCTGTACCTGATTTGAAATTGTCCTGGGGTTCGGCGACTGTGGCCTATCTATATATACAGTTAGGAATTGCCTCTTGATCCAAAGCCTGCGGGCTATGTGTATGTTGCACGCTACTACAATCATGGATCTACGAGTACTTTCCCATTACCTGTCCGAGACAGAGTGCATCACCACCTCTTCCTGGGTGAGCCAACCGAAAGGGGAAGGATATTAAACGTCTTCTGACCATCTGGCGTCAACTAGATGCTTTACAGGCTGATTAGGTACGATTTTCATGTTTTATATTTACTGTGAGAATTACAGGTAGATTGGATGCCATATGAAATTTATAATTTTTTGTAACAACTATAGGTAGATTGGATGCCATATGGAAATGACGTGGCCAGGGACGGGAAGGGGATTGTCATTACTGCGGCGTGATTCGATACCTTGAAGTAATGGAGGCGTACATGTCTGAGCGGGTGGTGCGCCAGCATTGTTTCATGCAAGGGATACCGTACAACATTAGGGTTTTTCCTGAACCTTGCGCCAGTCCCGCTGATCCCTCGGGCTATTCAGTGACCTACTCAGGGCTGATGCAGTTCAATTTATGGGACATGCGGATCACATGGCACCGCGGTCAGCTAGATGAGTTCCTTTTTTGCACTAGTCCATCTGAATGTACCTTGGATTACAAGGATTGGTTCATGACTCATTCTCACTGCCTGATAACAAATCCTGAACATGAAGGTACTAGAAGTGGAGCTGTGTCGACAAATCTCGATTTATTGGTAAGTTTTCTCTAATTGCTTGCTTTGATTTTATTAAATATAACTTATTTAATATGATAGTATGTGTTTCCTATTAATCAGTTTTTGGATGATATGATGAGCAACTTAGATCCGTTTGAGTCTACAGATATTTGTGAAATACCTTTGGAGCGTATGCAGGAGCTCATGGCTACCTGGATGCCTCGTCATCATGAATACCGTAGGCACCACTTCTGTGAACCCATTCCCTAGGACATTGGCTAATTTATGTACTTCGTAGTATTTTCTTATATAGACACAACTGCATAGTCAGTAATGGGTGGTTGTTTTTATTCTACTATGTAGTCCGTACTGTTTCCTTATTCTGATTCATTTATGTACAGTGGAATCTTTCATTATGTTCAATGACATTACCCCTATATTATGCAATGCGATTAATTACATTTATAGAATGTAAATATATTTTGCAAAAATATATGCACCAAACACATGTTGAAAGAGTAATAGTCCAACGTAACTAGTGGGGTTTGACTTAAAAATATATATAATGTGCTTCCATTAATTACGGTTGCAAGTATTCTTTGTTCCATGCTTCCATCCTCCTACGATATGGTAATTCCCACCCAACAACATTCGACTTTCTGCAAACCATCCACTGGTAAGACACCGGGGGCATGAGGCAGTTTCCCTTTACAAGTATTCTTACGAAATGGTTCGTACTTCGTACAGATACGATTTATAGCTCCCTACTTGTTCCTTCCTCACTGTCACCCGCTCTCAATGGCAAAACTATACAACAAAAGTTTGCAGACCCAGTCCTGGCGATGTAGTATAAAACTACAACCGTGTTGTAGTAGGTGGCTACGGGAAACATATCCCCAATTATCATGAACCAATGGTCATGCACACATGGACCTTTGGAGTGTCTTATATGGATCCTAACCAATTCAACGTCGTCCTTCAAACCGTATATGGAACATAATCTGGCCAATGAGTTGATATCTCGTTAAATACCGTCGAACGCAGTCTAGACTAGTCACTTTCACTATCTACATGGAAGGCATCAGCGACGCATCTGAAGCCACAATTTCCTTCACTCTCCACATCGTTCCAGCCCGCGATGTAACGCCTGATAATGTGGGGGACACTTTCAAGATAGGGGAATGTTGTTGCGAGAGAAATATTCTGATCAGGACCAAACATTTTAAAATATTTCGGTGTGACATTACTAT
The DNA here is from genome assembly GCA_032355605.1 of Rubia tinctorum. Lineage (NCBI taxonomy): Eukaryota > Viridiplantae > Streptophyta > Magnoliopsida > Gentianales > Rubiaceae > Rubia > Rubia tinctorum. The sequence continues at coordinate 3,241 of JAULKM010105873.1, read as the reverse complement.
GAAATTAAAATGGAATGAGTTGATAACAATTGATAAAAATACTGTGTCAACTTCCTCGTCCTGATGTACCGTGGCCCAGTGACCTCGAACTATGCCGGCTGTGATAACAATTGATTCAGGCTCAGAAATGCACGACTAAGGCTCACATTGATACGTCTAGGAGCTGTCTCAGCATTCTTCAAATCTCCTACCATTTGTTTTGCATCAGCATGGAGCCTGCTACTCTATCTATTGCCCTCAGAGTATACTGAAAAATGGTGTTTGTGTGTCCCTCGCAGAGGATCCTTGCATGGTTGAATGTTCCAACCCTTCCCTATTTTACTTTCTAGAATAATAATCAGAAAAGGGCAATAACAACTTCTTGTCGACGTGTTACTTCTTCGGACGACATCTGAATCGCTCATATCGATGCCCTTATCATTCCAACCCCGATTGCAAATACAATATATCCTTAGGGGCCTATTTCTATTTTCTTTTGTACGATGACATGACAAGTTCAAATCCAATACGGATGGTTGTCTGTTGCAGGTACGCGAATGCTGAGTACCCATTCTAAACTGGAACCGCTCCATATGAGTCATCGCCATTCTTAGATAACATTATATATCTAATAATTATTTTCACTAAAATATAATGACAAACAGAATAATGCCACACATCATTGTAACATCTAATAAATAATAAAACTTACTCTTCTTTAAAACTGCATGAACGCCACCTCCGCGTATTTAAATTAACATAATATTCACTACTAGTAATGAAATCTAAGACCACATTATTCTACAACCACTTTTATAACCATCGGTCTATACATCATCCTAATATATAATAAAAAAAATGCCTAGACATTTTTATGACTTAGATAAATAAATACTATTTTATTTGTACCAACGTTTTTTGAAAATTAGTATAACCACACTAAATTTTGTTATATCAACATTAGTAGAACCACATGTTATATGTTATAGTAGCCTACCAACAGTTCGACAAATTGTTTTACAACTACCCTAAACTATGTTAGTAGAACCTTTGTATTAGTCATAAATATATAACTAATGTGTGAACTAAAATATTGTAAAATTAACATAATTTACACTACTAAAGACAAATTTTATAATCGCATAAAATACACAATATATATTCTGTACAAATCATTCTTCTAAATGAAAAGAAACACCTACATATTTTACGATCTCTTTTTGTATATTACTAATTTAACTAAGATAAAAAAATTATTTCACATAAAATTAACATATTATCAACTTTTACTGATGAATTCTATAACAATATTAAATTCAATGTATGGAGACATGCATAGACAATGAAATATTATATAGCTACATTTGACATTATAATAAAATATCACATCTATTAATCATGAAATATAATATAAGTTTCTATTTAAACAACTAATAATTGATAACTTCAACAATTACTTATTACACAACACAACAATTAAATTAAAAAATACCACAGAATACATGGAGTTTTGACCACCCAAATTTAGAGTAAAAAGTGTGACATATTTTAAACAACAATCAATTTTTAAAACCTATTTTATAGACATATTTGTTACCATATTTGGGTTTAATTGCATTCAATATGAGGAGATGGGAGTTGGGGGAAAATAAGTAAGGAAATTGGAAAGGAAAACCGAAAATAGGAGGAGAGGAGAACAAAAAATGGGTGGAAAATGAGAACTGGAAAGAAATGAAAATCCGAAGGAGAGAACCGGGGAAAGAAGGGAGGAGAACCGGGGAAGGAGAGGAGAACAGTAAAAAGAGGGAGGAGAACCGGGGAAGGAGAACCAAACTGGGGAAGTGGAAGGAGAACCGAACCGGAGAAGGGGAAGGGAGAACCGAACCGAGGAAGGGGAAGGAGAACCAGGGAAGGAGTGGAGAACCGGAAAAAGGGAAGGAGAACCGGGGAAGGATATGTGAACCGGGAAAGGGAAATGAGAACCGAAGAAGGAGAAACGGGAAAAGAGAACACCAGCACCGCTGGAAGCCCCTGCCTGCCACCGCCCACCAACCCACCACCACCAGCGCCTTCTTCTCCGGTAGGGTAACTTAGTTTACATTAAATATCATTTTTAATTGTGATTGATTAATATTAATTACAATTAATTATTCAATCACATTATTCATTAAAAATATCCAAAATACATAGGGTATTTCTTTAGTACACAATATAGGGCGTGATATAACAATCCACTTTAATTATGATATGTTCAAAAAAATGGGTTAATCCTCACCGTTCATTGGGATGAACCCAAGACTAATCAACGCTCCTCTCTATCGCTCTCATAAACCTACACAACTAAATCTTATTAACTTGACTATCTTTTGAAAAAATGTACTCCCTCTAGTCATGATATATTGGCACATTTACAAATGACACAATTTTTTTTAAAAAAAAGTGAAATGAGTGGTGTACGATAAATTGGGAGAATAAAAGGTAAAGTGTGTGGATGAAAACAATCTACAATTTACCAAAAGAGGAAAGTGCCAATATAAAAATATCATTCTAAAATGGAAAGGGTGTCAATATAAAAAAGAGTTAAGTGCTAAAATAACCCTGATTTTAGGCTAAAGTGCCAATATAACCCTACAATTTCAGAAAGTGCCAAAAATAACCTTTGACTCATTTGACTTTTTAGTCAAATGATTTATGGCCGGATTTTACGGAAATGACAATTTTGCCCTTGAATTAAAAAAGTTAAGTGCTAAAATGACCCCCACTTTAGGATGAAAGTGCCAATATAACCCTGCAATCTCAGAAAGTGCCAAAAATAACCCTTGACCATGTTGACATTTTAGACAACTATTTTACTATCGGAATAAGGTGAAAATACCGTTTTACCCTTTTTTTATAAAATAAGAAAAGGTCACAAAATATAAAATGACGTCCTTGCCCCTTACTTTATTTCTCTTTTTCTCCTATTTTCCTCTTGCATTTTCTGTTCTTCCGCTGACTTTCTTCCCGCTCCACCCTTCTTCTTGCTTTCTTCAGCCCGAAGCACAGAAATCGAGGCGTTGCCTCGTCGCCCTTCATCTCTGCAATCGTTCGTCGTTCCTCGTCGGTGTCGTAGTATTTTGTTCCTCGTCGATGTCGTAGTATTTTGTTCCTCGTCTGCAAGTGGCCGGCGGATTTCCTTGTTTTGCATCTTTCCCTTCGGTTTCACCCCCCCCCTAAAACAGGGCATCATCCGAAATGATAATCTCTCGTCAATATGTGTTGG
>JAULKM010105847.1:0-24389 GCA_032355605.1 Rubia tinctorum | reverse complement strand
GGTTACAAAATGAAGGATTTAGATACGAAAACCAAAAAAGGTTATCTAAACCCCTTATGATGTAAACCTACCTAAATTTAGCAATGTTCAAACAAAAATATAACAAAAGAGATGTTAAATGCTTCGGAAAAATACATGAATTTGATGTTCCATCACTGCCTAAGCCTCATTTATGTCCCTCTTGTGAAATGGCTAAAGGCAAAGTCTTTATTTTATTGATAATTTTAAACGTGCACCACACATACTTGATTTAGTTCATTATGATCCTTGGAGACCCTCTCATGTCATCTCCCGTGTCAGGTTTTCTTATTTTTTTTAATTTTTGTTGATGATTTTTCTCGGATCACCTGGTTATATCCCCTGTGATGAAAGTCTGATTTTAGAGAGGTTTATATGCATTTTGAGGCTCTTGATAAGAACCAATTTTCTACCACCATTAAAGCATTTTAGAGTGATGGTGGAACCAAGTTTCTGAATCCTTGCATGCGATCACATTTTGCGTCTAAGGGCATTCATCATCAGCTTTCATGTCCTTACACACTTAGACATGATTGCCGATGATCTTTCATTCTGGTCTTAATCATTCATTTTGGTATGATGCTTTTTCAATAGCAGTCTACTTCATCAACATGCTGTCAATGCCAGTTTTATGTGGTCAGTCTCCGCTCTTTGTTATTTTCGGTACGACTCCTGACTACTCCAATTTTCATCCATTTGGCTATCGAGTTTTTCTGTATTTATGCCCTTATGATGCGCATAAGTTTGCACCTCAGAGTATGTCTTGTATATTTTTGGGATACAGTTCGTACAACAAGGGTTATTGCTATCTTGATCCTCTTACAAAAAAAGAGTACATCACTCGTCATGCTCGGTTTGATGAGATACTTTTTTTGGCAACCTGTACTGGTATTGTTACTGATCCTCCTTCACTTGATGTATTTTGCATTTTTGGAACCTTCTATGTGCCTTTGGAGGTGTTTGAGCCATCTGCATTAGCTAAATTGCCCGTTGTTTTAGATGATTCTTATTTACAGTCTGTATCGGGAACTCATATTTTGTCTAAATTTTTTTATGTCCTCTCCATGCTAACCGGTAGCCTAGCCCGCTGCCAGCATCGCCAAATCACATTTCAAATCACGTGCCAAGTTCATCGCCAGTGCGTGTAGCTCATGCGCCACCAATGGCCCCACTGATAAGTTCAACTGCGACTCCAGTAGCAGCGCCTCTAGTAATGCTACCTCCTCAGTGATGAGTTCACGGACTCAAAGTTGTTGTCCTCAAATTCTGAACCATCTCTAGCATCGATTTTGTCCTCCCGCCATCCAATGGCCACTCTCATACTGGCTCACTTGAGTACAATTTTTTTTCTGACTATGATATTTATGGTTTATTGAGTGCTTTATTTTCCAAGATCGAGCCACAATGACAACGCTCAACTATTAAGGACCCTGAATGGGTTGCTGTCATGGATTCCGATATGGAGACTCTTTGTACTCAGTAGACATGGGATTTGGTTCCTCATCCTTCTCATGCAAATGTAGTTGGTTCAAAATAGGTGTTTCATTTGGAGTACAAGGCTGATGGATCGCCTGATAGGCTTAAAGCGAGATTGGTTGCGGAAGGTTTTTTGCAACTTTATGTCTTTCATTATGATTATACATTTAGTCTCGTCGTGAAGGCTTCTACTGCTCTGCCTTTTTATCTCTGTTTGTTACTCATAATTAGCCCTCACAACAGCTGGATGTTAAGAATGCATTTTTGAATGCCGTTCTTGACTCTCCTATTTATATGGAGCAGCCTGCTGGATACAAAGACCCCATGTGCCTGATTTTGTTTGTCTTCTATGCAAGACCATTTATGATTTGAAACAAGATCCTCATGTTTGGTTTCAGCGTTTTAGCTCTTTTTTTTATTAGTACGGGGTGTGTATGCAGTTCCTTCGATACATCTTTATTTGTATTTTCACAGGATGCATCTCTTCTCTATTTGTTGGTTTATGTTGATGATATTATTGTTACTGGGAATGATGGTCGTATCATACATAAGTTTATTTATTTGGTTAATCTGAAATTTAAGATTACCGATTTTGACACTCTGCAGTATTTCAGGGGTTTGAAGGTTGTCCATACTTCTGATGACATATTCCTTGGTCAGCCGAATATGCAAGGGACATTTTATTGCGTGATGGAATGCATGTTTTTGCGCATGTTGTCTTTTTTGTGGTTTTTTCACAGCTTGTTAGCTCTTCTGGTAAGTCGTTTAGAAATATTCAAATTTATTGGTCTCTGGTTGGTGCACTTCAGTACCTGTCGATTACACGTCCCGATTTGTCCTATGTTGTGAACACAGTTAGTCAGTACATGCATGCTCCTAGTAATGACCATTTCTAAGTTGTTACTCGAATTTTGCACTACGTACGTGGTACTCTACACTATGGTCTTTAGTTTCATGAAAATTCGTACGCTTTACCAATCTTGGGTTATTATGATGTTGATTGGACTTGTTGTCGTGAGACTTGTAGGTTTACATAAAATTTTGCCATTTTCTTTGGAGGGAACCTGGTGTCTTGGACTGCTAAGAAGCAATCTAGAGTTTCTCGTTCTACTTCAGAATCAGAATACCGTTCTATGGCAAATACTGCTGCAAAGTTAGCTTGGTTAATGAATCTTCTTTGGGATTTACGTTTATCGACGCGTGTGCCTCTTGTTTTGCTGTGTGATAGTGATAATGCTCTCTTTCTGGCTCAGAATCTAGTTTTACAGAAGGGAGCCAAGCACATTGATATTGATTATCATTCTGTTCGTGAGATGGTGTCTTTTGGAAAGCTCAATGTTGCTCATGTTTCTACGAACTTGCAACTTGCTGATACTTTACAAAGGGATTACCTTGTCCTCGGTTTAAGTTCTTACGTTCCAAGATTTTCGTTGCGACCAGTCCTACGCTTCAATTGAGAGAGGGTAATATATTTATGATTGATTTAGAATCACGAAAAGAAAGAAATACCCTTTCTAATTGCTTTTGTATATATCATGTTCCATATTTGTTTCTACTTTGTATACCCTTTATAATCACTATATATCAATACACACAGCCATAGTTATTTGTGGGTTTTACTTTCTATCACTAACCATTCCGGAAAATTTTGGTCGGAATTCAGTGAAAATTTTGTTTTGCCCCTCAGAAAAAAAACCAAAAAATGAGGGAATGGCAGTATTATTCCTACTTCTTCTTCTCCTATACCCTAACTCCATTCTCGCCTTATTCTTCCAAATCCATATTCTTCACCTTCTCATTCCCGGTCTCTCTTCTTCATCTCCTTCTTCTTCCAAATACTCTCCTTCTTGGATCGACCACAGAATTCTTCCTGTTCGCGACCTCGTGTTCTTCTCACTCTCCCTTATTTGCACCCTAAAACCACCACCATTGAAATTGGCTTGAAGGGGGACGGCTCTCGGTGGCGGCTTCACATGGGCTTTGGATGGGCTAGATTTTTTGCAAATCGATCTCGCGCGCCAATTTGATAGGCTGGGATGGTCTTCTCCATTGATTCGATGGTCTCCTTCGTCATTTCTAAGGTTTGGCTGGGAGTGCGATGAGGTTTCTAGGGTTTATCAGGGAGCTGAGTGGTGGCGTGGATAGGTGATGCAGCAGGGTTGGGCTGAGATGGGTGGTGGCGTGGTTGGGCTGGGTGTTGGGTTTAGCACGGGGTCTTAATGGCAGTGGAGCGGTGGTGGCATTGAGAACCATTTTCGCGGATTGAACTGGGGTGATGGTCTGCAGCGGGGCTGAGATATTTTTTGGTAGCAATGCGGCGGTGGCGGTGGCGGTGGCGGTGGTTTTTGCAGTGGTAGTGACAGTTGCACAGAATGGCGTTGACGGTTGTGCAACGTTGGCAGTGGGCGGTAATGGTAAAATAGCTATTAGAGATTCATATTTCAGTCAAGGGGCATTTTTGTCTTTTAAGCCTAGTCAACAGCGTCAATGACAAGATCAACGTCGTAAGTGTCACGTAAGGGTTGTATTGACACTTTCATTAAATACTTTGGGTTGTTTTTTTACTTTCAAAATTTTGAGAGTTATATAGGCACTTTCGCAACTTTATAGAGTTATATTGGTATTTCCCCAAAAACCTATAACAAACTTTCTAAAAAAACTCATGTGATCTATTAAATGAAAAAATTGACGTTCTTGACTTGTTATATGAGTACATGAGTGATTTATTTTTTAAAAAATGTATCAACTTAGGCCTTGTTCTCAAGAGTTTATCTGCACTTTAATTCAGTTCAAGTAGTTCAATTCAGGTTAGTTCATTAAGATATAAATTAGGTGAAATTTTGCTTAATTTAGTCATATTATTACTATTTTCTATACACTTATTTTTAATTAAGTTCAGTTCAAATAACCTCTAGGGAACATGGTCATACACTTAGTAAAGCAAATTCGACAACAATGAAAACTGAATTTTAAAGAGAAAAGTGCTTATATAACCCTATATAATTCACATAAGTGACAATATAACCTTCTCATAAATGATAGTGTCAATATAACCCTTAAAATAAGTGAAAGTGCAAAAATAACCTTTCCGGCAACTTTTAGCCAGAATTCAGTGAATGACATTTTCACCCTTCTAGAAAAAAAACTAAAAAATAGGAAATGACGTTATTGCCTTTGCATCATTAATACCCCAATTATTACCACCGGACCGTCGTCGGATCCCCACCGCACCAGGTAGGGTTATATCACTACATTATGAAAGCTAAAAGGGTTATTATAACACATTCCTAAAACTTATATAGGGTTATATCAGCACATTTGTAAAATGTGTAGGGTTATATAAACTCAGTACAAAATCAACGCCAACCGTACGCAACCGCCTTATCAACCTCTTTTACCGATCGCTAACATTCTAGAGTGTAATTCTGGTTGCGAAGGAGAAGTTTTGGCGAGGTTGACGCAGTGGACATTAAAGTGGAGGTGTGGGAACCCTTCAAAAATGGTATCTCCATCCGAAATTCCCTTAATTCACTAGATTGTGATATTGAGTTTGGTCATGTGATTTTCTTTTGCTTTGCGTTATATGAATATAAATATGTGGTATATATGGTATAGAATATAAGAATTTTGATAATATTTTGTTTATTTTGTTGTGTTTAGTCTGAATTGATGATTGGATGACCTTTGGTGTTGTGTGTAGTTATTTTGTTGTGTTTTTCGACCTGGAGTTTTTCATATTGATAGGTTTTGAAATGAGACAAGGATATGTAATAATGGTGTTTAATATGAATGAGGGTATTATGATGTCTAATTTTATTGTATATATGATGTTGCTATGATGTGATAATTGTGTATGTGATGTTATGAAGGCCTGTTAAGGCCAACCGAGTGTATTACCATACCCTTCTTTTATACTATGTGCTGATATAACCCTACACTTTTTACGAATGTGCTGATATAACCCAATAAGTTTTAGGAATGTACTGATATAACCCTATAAGTCTTTATAATGTGCTGATATAACCCTACATGGTACAACGGTGGGTTGGTGGCGGTCCAGTGGTGTTGCGACGGCAGTCCGTGTTGGCGCAATAATCCGGCGGCGATGGGTAGGGATAAAATAGTCCACCCAAATTCAACTTTTAGTCCGAGGATATTTTTGTCATTTTAGAGGGGGTTAACGACTGGGAAAGCACGGTGAATGCTGGAATTTCCACCTGAGGGTTATATTTAGGGATGACAATGGGGCGGAGTGGGTGTGGATTACGGTACCTCCATACCTTGCCTACCTAAAATTTTCATACACATACCCGCTTCATTACTTATGGTAGGTACAACTTTAAAATCCACCCGCCTCATTGGGTATTATACAAAATCTATACCCACCTCACCACCCACTTGAGTCTTCCTACCCAATTCATACACATTAACTCATCCCAATTATATCTCCAAAAATAGCTAAAATCCACTTTTTTAATAGTAAATTCTATATTAAAATTAATAAATGTATTTGCATGAAAATACTATAGGTAAAATATGTGGAATATAGATAAATGAAATTTATTTATATTATATTAAAGGGTATATAACGGGTATAGTGGGGGCAGGGCGGGGATGGGACGGGTGTGAACTAATATCCACACCCAACCCACTACCCATGCCCGGTATGATTTTCATACCCATACATGCTCCCACCCCCACCAAAACTACCTCCATACCTGCCCCATTGGGGCAGATGCGGTGTGAACCTCCACAAAAATCCGCCCCACTGTCATCCTTAGATATATATATATATATACACTTTTATCAACTAATTAAAGTTATTTTTGTAGTTTCAATAATCTGAGAGTTACATTGACACTTTCACAAGCATATAAGGTTATATTGGTATGTTGCCCAATTTTAAATAATTGTCTAACCGTAAAATTAACCGCGTCTATTTTCTGTATCGTTAATTATAATATATAGAAATACATAAATGATAAACCCTAATTTATACGTGATAGGGATATATTCTATCAGTTAATTATTATCATTAATTATATTTTATTAAAGGAGAAAGTCTCCTACCGTTAGATCGACTAACAGTTAGACCAATCATGAAACTACCTCGTTTCGACAACTTTTATTGTCAAATTATAATTATTTATACATTATGATACATTCTAAACGTTTTAAATATTTATAAGAACATAATTGCAATAAATAAATTTAAACATCAAATCACCCAATTAGTTATACTAGCTAATTAAGAAATGACTTCGTTTAACAATTAGTCGATTTAAAACAAGATTTTGTGTTATTAAAATGACTCGTTAGGATAGATGAGATCGTTGATTAGTTGTGATTGTGATATGATCATGATTTGATTAGATATGGTTGAGATACATTTAGGTACGATGTATATCTAAAGCTTGTATCTCTATATGTATTTCAGGTAATACATATATTTACCCAGTTAGAGTTTCCCTTCTCTCATGGTATCAGATTAACAAATGATCCTACGTTTGATTTTGTCTTTCTCACAACACAGGTGCTCTCTCTCCCCCTCAAAAAATTTTACGTTTTTTCATAAATTTTCTTTTCCTTCTCAAATATTTCTCAACCAAATAATTACCATCCAATATCCTTGTGAATCCTTTCCAAATAATTACTTCTTCTTCCCAGATCCTACAGACTTTACAGACTGTTCGTTGCTTTTGTCATCACCGTTTCTCATGGCTTCCACAAATATTAAACTACCGTACAACACATTGATTCACATGCTTAGCATCAAGTTGAACACGTTCTTGGTATGCAAGACCTGCTGGGATTTCTTGATCACACTCACCATGTCCATCTCTCCCTTATCGTTCCTCGTTCTCCTTCGCTACTTCTTTAACCAAACAAAAAATGATGAAGCCAATGTCGCTACGCACTCCTCTTCTCCTCCCTCTCGCTGGAAGCTACGGCGGAAGCCATTGGCTGTAAAACGTCGCAACGAATTTAGGATACACTCTGTGCTGCCTACCAAAATCGTTGCAAATCCAGTATTATGAATCTTCATGTTCAGATGTTGGGTATTCTTCAAACAGATTATATGCATGAGTTACATCTTCGATTTAGGGAAATTTTTAATAAGCTTGCAGCCATGGGATCTCCCACCACAAATGCTGACCAGGTCATCTGGTTCCTAATCGCATTTGGTAATAATTTTAAGGAATTCAATGCTCCACTTCTTAATGGAGTTCCCATGCCGGAATACATTGACATTGTTACACATGCTGAAAATTATGAAGCGTTTTGCTTAGTTTGGACGGGTTTCAACCCCAAGGTTCTTATTCGCTATGTCTTGCAGCTTTTGCAGCATAAACACACGAATAATCTAGGTGTGCGTGGGATTAAGAGATGGGAGGTGACGGCCGTGCATCTAAAAACGTGCCACATGTGGTGGTCGGGTGGGTGGTCTTCGTGGTGGTGGATGCCATTTTGGGGTGATTTTAGCAATTTTCATGGTCGTGGTGATGTTTTTCAATGCCAATTGTGTGGGGAAAATTGACATGAAGCTTCAACCTAGTTGGGTTTCATCTTCTCACCATTCTGAGTCTGAGTCTGCTCATCTTGTGGAGTCTTTCCAGACCCTCCAATTGGAGCCCACTTCTCACACATCTGATTGGTACATCGATTTTGGTGCAACCAACCATATGATTTCTTCCGCCTTGACTCTGGAGAGCATCACTCCTTATATTGGTAACTCTTGTGTTCTGTTGATAATGGTGATAATGTTTCTATTTCTCAAATTGGTGATTCTCATATTACACCTACTTTGCGTCTGACTTATGTATTGGTTGATTCTAGTATTACTAATACCTTACTTTATATTAGTAAGTTAACTCGTGATCTGGGTGTCCTAATCTCTTTTGATGAACGGTCATTTATCGTTTCGAACAAAGTCATCAAAGAAATCATGGGAATAGGTCACGGTGAGGATGTATTTTATGTGCTGGACCAAGATGAAGCCGCATTGGTATCTTTTATTCTAAATAAGAAGAGACGGGCATTATTTGAGCTTTGGTATGCTCAACTGGGTCATGTAGCCCATCTGCTTGCGCTTCCTGTGTTAAGGAAAAAGGTCGCGGGTAGTCTTTCGATGAAAACCTTATACGTGCATCGCATGTTCTTGATTTGATTCATTGTGATTTGTAGTGTTCTGCCCTATTTTATCTAGAAATGGTTTTGCATATTATGCTGTTTTTGTTAATGATTTTTTGAGATTTTCGTGGCTTTACCCTCTTCGCCATAAGTAAAAAAATTTATGTGTACATGTAGTTTGATGCCTTTGTTGAGAACCAATTCTCTGCTCGAATTAAGATATTTCAAAGTGATAGAGGCACTGAGTTTGTTAGTACTCGCCTTTGAACACATTTTACCACTAGGAGCATTCACCATCAGATCTTCTGCCCCTACACGCCTCAACAAAATGGGCGGGCTGAGCATAGACACTGCCGTCTTTCAGAAATGGCGTTGACAATGCTCTTTCAGTCTCGACTACCCCTTTCTCACTGGGAAAATGTTTTTCCACTACGGTTTACACCATTAATCGCCTTCCGACGCTGGTGCTCCATGAAAAGACTCTTTATGAGCTTATTTTTAGTTCTCCTCTAGTTTACTCTAACTTCCATCCTTGTGGTTATCGGTTATACCCTTTCACTAAGCCCTATGCGGCGCACAAACTATCTCCTCAGAGTATCCAATGTGTGTTTTTTGGATACAACTCTCAATACAAGGGATTCCGTTGTCTCGATCCATCCAGTTGTTGTGTCTACACCACCCGTCATGCTCAGTTTCATGGACTTCAATATCCCTTTGCTTCCGATGGGGTCTCTAAAAGCATCTTTCACGTCTTTAAACGTCTTTACATTTTTGTATCCTTATTCTTCCGATCATCCGTCTAATGCGCCACCGCCTTCTGAGTTACCCTGCTATGTTTGCTCAGAACACTTACTCCGACCTTGCCTTCGGTTCCTCTTGTTATTCCAAATTCTTCAATTGATGACCCAGCTTCACATGTTTCTACTCATATTGTCTTAGCTCATGGCTCAGCTGCTCCTTCTCCTCTAGTTTACTCTGGGTCCTCTTCGACGGTTGTCTTTCCCGATAATTCTCCTAGTCTACCACCTTCTATGAATTATCACATGAATACTCGGCCTCGTACTCGTTTACAACGTCCTTGTCACCTTGATGATTATTTTGTTACTGGTATTACTGTTGCGGTCCTTACCCATTCTTAGCCTTGGGATTATTGGGTTGTACTTCGTGATCCTTAGTTGATCGCGGCGATGGATGATGAGATGTCCGCTCTTCGAAAGCAGCATACTTGGGATTTAGCTCCCCGACCTTTTGATGTGAATGTTGTCAGCTCCAAGTGGGTCTTTCGAATCAAGTATCATCCCGACGATACTGTTGAGCGACACAAGGATCAACTTGTTGCTCGGGGATTCTCGTAGCTACTGGATTTTGGTTTTGTTCACACATTTTAGTCCTGTGGTCAAAGCCTCCACTGTTTGTACAATTTTTGCCATTGCTACTATGCGGAAATGGCCCCTGCACCAGTTGGATGTCAAGAATGCCTTTCTTGATAGTGTTTTTGATGCTCCGGTCTACATGGTGCAACCCGTCAACTACAAGGATCCTACTCGGTCTGACTATGTGTGTCGTCTGCGGAAAGCCATCTACGGGCTTAAGCAGGTGCCGAGGGCCTTGTTTGAACGTTTTAGTTCATTTCTTCACCAGCCTGGTTTTGTCTGCAGCTCCTCTGATACTTCTCTGTTTGCATTTTCTCTAGCCATTGTTCTTCCCTACTTGCTGGTGTATGTGGATGACATCATTCTTATTGGCAATGATTCTACCTCCATTCACCATTTTATCTCTCACACTCTTCAGGATTTTTCCATTAAGGATCTTGGCTCCCGCAACATTTTCTTGGCCTCGAGGTGTCTTCCACTGACTCCGACATCTTTTTGGGTCAGGCGAAGTATACTTGGGATATCCTTCGTCGAGCTGAGGTGTCTAATGTTGTGTCGGTTTCTACACCTTTTGTACCTTCTTCTCAGCTTCTTAGTAGTTCGAGTGAGCCTTTCGGCAATCCCATCTTATATCGGGTCTTTGGTTGGTGCTCTGCATTATCTCACCATCACTCGACCTAATTTAGCTTTCACGGTGAACGCCATTAGTCAGTTTCTCCAGAATCCTCGTTATGATCACTTTGTGGCTGTCACCAGGATTCTTCTATATGTCAGCAATACTTTTCATATCGGCTAGTCCTTTCGATCTTCTGCTTCCGTGGACATGTTAGGATATTCTTATGCTAACTGGGCTCACTCTCTTGAGACTTAGAGCTCGTCCTATGGTTGTGCTATTTTTCTTGGAAGTAATATGATTGCTTGGAATGCCAAGAAGTATCCTACTGTTTCTCGCTCTAGTTCGGAGTCTGAGTACCGTGCAAACATATTGATATCGACTACCATTTTGTTCGGGAGTTGGTTGCTTCTGGGAAGTTGCGTGTTAGTCATGTTCTGATGTCTCTCTAGGTTGCCGATATTTTCACTAAGGGTCTTTCTTGCCCTTTGTTTGAATTTTTTAGGTCCAACCTTTGCGTTTCGGTTCATCTGACGCTTCGATTGAGGGGGTGTTAGGATAGATGAGATCGTTGATTAGTTGTGATTAGATATAATCATGATTGGATTAGATGTGATTGAGATACGTCTAAGTACGATGTATCCTTATAACTTGTAGCCTCTATATGTATTTCACGTAATACACATGTCTACTCAATTAGAGTTCCCATCTCTCACTCGTCATGAATTGCAACAGTACATGAAGCAACTCCCGTTTCTGAATCCAAAACATGTAGATCTGGCTTACACAACATATTTGAACATACAAAATATCACATCCTGCTGGGACAGATGCACATGACAAGGAGACAAATCCCTTGGTTAGTTCCCCACGAATGGTATTATTATTAGTTTTCAATTTGGCAGATTTCCAAAAGAACAGTGTTTGGACTTTGGAGGTTGTAGAAGTGACAACACTTTGCATAAAAAAAAAAGAACAAACCATCCCCACGTTTGGCTAACACAAAACGAAAATCTATTAAATCAAATCCACGATATGATCCAGCTGTTTGCATATTGCAAAATCATTTTTTAAAAAAAAAATAATCATTCCAATATGTTGGAAAAAATGCCCAACGACAATTACAATGAATGGAATTGACATCCAAGCTAACAATTGCAAAATCATTTTTAGATCCATATGGCAGATCTTAGGTTTATTAATGACATTACCTTCAGAAACTACTCTAAAATGCCTATTTGGAAACCCGTTAAAAATGATTCCTAAGCAGCATATGAGAACTCCCGTTGACTCATCAGCAGTGAGCAGCCCTTTGGACTTGCACATGATGGCCCAACTTCTGGGTAGAAAACAATGCGCAAGATCTTTTTAGAGAAAATTGTTTTTATAACCTACCTAATTGACATAAGTGTCAATATAATATTTTGATAACTGAAAGTGCAGATATAACTCTACATAGTTGATGTAAGTGTCAATATAACCCTATAAGTGGTCCGGTGGTGACTCGACGGTGGTTCGGCAAAAATCCGACGAATATCCGGTGGTGGTCCGGCGGCGGTCCGACGGAGATGGGTTTGAGGGTTATATTGACACTTACATCAACTAGATAAGGTTATATCTGCACTAAAAATTATCTGAGAGTTATATTGACACTTATGTCAAGTAGGTAGGGTTATATTGGTATATATTCCATCTTTTTATATTGACTAAAATCTTTTCTCTGACAATATTAAAAATGTACTTTATAGATTCTGATAAATTTTACTTTTAAAATAAAGAAAGTATCATTTTACACCGTTAATGATTATATTAATTATATAAAATCTCGATTTAATAACTTTTAGAGTTAGATTATAATTATTTATATATTTTTCAAAGTCATAGGAACCTCTTTGCAATATATAAAAATAAACATCAAATCACTTCATTAGTTACATCAATTATAAAAAAACTCTATCTAACGGTTAGACGATTTAAAATAAAACTTTGTGTTCATAATATGTTCTAATATTTCAGAAATATCCCTTTTGAGTTTCAAGAACGATTACATTATAGCATTAGTTAAAATCTAATTTTATATGGGTAATTTGTTGGTAAAATTTGAGTAACACTGTTCGTAAAGCAATGTATGGTTCAGTGGTTTTGTAAACCGACAGTAAAATAAAAATGCAGATTTTTGAAAACAGATTTAGAAGAAAAGATTTTGATTGAAAAGTGAGTTGTGCTCGTGATAAATCAATGCCTTTAAAACGAAATTTGCCTAACTTGTAGTGTAAGGTTCAACACAGGTGTTTGGTTCCCATGGTACCATAAAACCTCATTTTGCCACTTTGGAAACTCTTTGGTTTGATTAAACTTCTTTTTGCCTTACTTTTGGCTGATGAACACCTCACTTTGATACAATATTGTTTTGCGGAATTTCGATGAGTAGAAATCCCTTAGGTTTAAATATGGGGATGAGAAGTCATTAATTTTAGAGTTAAGGGAATCCCAAAGAAATATCTCAAATGTGTTATAGGGTAGAACCCTTAGGAACCACCTTGCGCCTTGATATTTTTACTCGATGTGCTCAATTCATATCCTATTTTTAGCACATTTAAAGTCTAATTTGTAATATATTAGGAATTTAACTTGACGGAAATTGAAATTTTATCAATTAGAGAGTTAGGATGGTATCACATGGTTTATGTCCTAATTTCTTAAATTATGAAGTGTTTGAATATCATTTAGAAGACTTTTATTGAAGAGTTTGGATTTAAAGAGTTCGAGATTGAAGATGCGACCAGATTGAGACCAACTATTCTGTAAATTCGTTTGGATCTGCACATTTGATGTTCTGTTTAAAACTCTGAACTACACTCTCATTCCAGAGTGAGGATGTAACATTCAAAGCATGTTTCACTTTCACATTAATTTCCCCATCAAAACTTGTTGTCCCAGCTTACATATCCCTTTTTCATAATTCAGCCATTCTCACACAGTACTCAATGCTCGTCAATATATCGCATATAAGTCGTTCTAAACCGAGTCTTTTTTTTTAAAGCAAAAATTACAATCTCAGAAATATTTCCACCAACTTCTAAACTTTCCAACCTATTTTCATGCTCTAATCTCCGGAAAAAATCTTGAAAAGTACCAAGATCAAACATGTGCAAGGTTCCCACCCACAAATTGTCCTTCACTCATTTCGTTATATTTGCACCATCTAAACATCCAATGTAGTTTTCCAAGACTCCAAGATCAAAGAACTTTACGGTCTCCACAGTTTAATCATTAAGAGAATAGCAGGTTTATGGACACCTTTTCTATCACAAGATCTCAGGTCAAATTTTCCAAAGAGCTCAAAAGAATCACCCAAACATGCATCATATTTATGAGAATAAAAAAGTTCTTTTCCATTGCACATATCAATCACACTATCGGAATACTTAAGAATCAGTGGAGCAATCTCGATCGAACTCAGCTCGTCTGGTCTTTCTTCCAGAATCTCCACGTTTTGAACTTTGTTATCAATTTGGACGTCTCCACAACGAACTCATCAGTGCTTCATACTCTATTTGCATAGGAAATTGATTGATTTTGTTGATTTGTTCCTTCGGCTCACCAATATGATTTTCCTCTTCACTGACCTTCTCATCCCCCTTCATCACCAATTTTGACATCAGATCCTTCATCATTGTTGCTTCCTCCATCTGAATGTCCTATAACCATTTAATTTGCTCCAACTATACCTCCAGTTTAGCATCTATGATTTCTTCGATTTCTGAGCTTAACACCTTGTATTTTTCATATATTGCTTCATTCACAATTAATGAATAGCAATATTATGTGAATATTACTTGTATTTAGAATAGAATCATTTTCCTTTTATAATTCTGTATAGGTCTCTTATAACTCTATACATTGTAACCCGGATCATGAAAACAAAAATAACATAATTCCTTTATTTTCTACATGGTATCAGAGTCTAAAATCGTGAAACTTAAACCCTAAAATATTTTTTCTGCTGCCACTTACTCGAGCTCCTGCCTCCACCGAACTAGTGTCCATTACACGCACCGCCACGTTTTAATCGTTGCTCGATGTCCGATCTCCGTTCGCCAATTGTGGTAGTTGTCCTCCATGCTGTTGTGATTGCCCGAGCCATCCGTCGATCAAATCTGCTCGCACGTCTCCTCCCCGGGCTGACACCATCTTCCACGCGTCGTCATATCTCTGCCACTGATCCGATATGTTCTTGTTGTTCTGATATGCTCTGATGTCTACCTATGAATCTGAATTTGAATCTGCCTCCGCTGCCGTAGAACGTGCTTGCATCACTGTAAAATTTGAGGCCAATAAGCTACAGAATCTCAATGTCACCGATGTTATTGCAGTTTTACTCAAACAATTGCAATTATAATCTGACACTGGGCAATATGTACCTATTTTTTTTATCAATGAACTCTCCTTACTAAATCAATCCTTTTAAAGGTCTCGGTTTGGTCATCTGTCTCGTCGTTCTAAAAGGTGGAGAAAACTACATCGAATTGACCATTGCGATTTGTAGTACTTTTCTTGCTAAGAAGAAAATTGGTTTCATTGATGGAACCATTATTAAACCCTCAGATGATAGCTGATTTTGAAGACTATCCCTGAGTGAATGCTACCCTTGGTTACTGGATCTTGCAGACTGCTGATCCATCTTTACGATCTACAACAGCTTATTTTTCCATTGCTAAGGAATTGAGGGATGATCTTGCTGGACATTTTTCTCTTATTAATGGTCCAAAAATTCTGCAATGCGAGGTGATATCATCAATTGCAGCCAGAATGGTCAGACGGTTGTACTTCGGAAAACTCAAGAAGATGTATGATGACTACAACTCTCTTCAGCCTCCTCGGGTTTATTCATGCGAAGCTTGAAAACCACTGTGCACATGTAATGCTGCTACTGCTGCCTTCAATGACCGTGAGAAAGAGATTATTTATCAATTTCCCCTCGGTTTGGATGATGGCTAGTAATCTTTGCAATCCAATGTTATGACTCAAGAACCGCTGCCATCCATCTTGCGAGTTTATTCCCTTGCGTCTTAGGAGAAGAATAAAAAAGCCATAATGCGGTCTCGTGAGCCTTCAACTGATTCAATGGCATATTTCGTTCATCGCTCACCATCTTCAGGATCTTCACTCGGAGCTCTCAATGCAGCAGAATGCAAGAATCGTATTAGTACGCATTCTAATCGCAAGGGCTACGCCATAGCAACTTGTTTCAAGCTCACAGGCGATCCAAAATGGTTCACGGAGATGATGGACAGAGCTAACATTGCAAAGCACACGGAGCTAGCTCAGCTAATGGCCACCGCACCTGGCGTTCCAACCGTCGGTGCTGCCGCGCCTCGCGACCCTCAACTGCCATTTGCCGGCATGGTGACGGCATCCCCAAGGTTTTTGGTGGCCGCATTCTCTAGCTCCCTTGCCCAATCTGACGTCGGCCCTGCTCTGTCTGATGACCAATGGAGCACGGCCCTTACTTTATTTAATCAGTCAAATTCTCCTTTTGACCATGGGTTAGGTAAGGCTATTTTACCTTAGATTATTGATTTGGGAGTCTCATATCACATTACTGGTGACAAGGGTTCTCTTCTTCATATTACAACTGCTAGGGTTTCTATTAATGTTCTGCTCTGCCTGATGGATCTGTGTCGTTTACTACACAATATGGTTCTTTACGTTTCAGAGATATCACTCTTATTCATGTGCTTTATATTCCTACATTTTGATGCAATTTATTATCATGCTCTAGATTATTGTCTGCCTAAAAATATCTAGCTTTGCTTACTGAAAATTATTGCATATTACAGAAAATCGGTACGAGGACCGTGATTAGCATGGGTGAATAGCAAGGGGGTCTATTGGCTTCATCTACTGGATTCGCGTGTTCAGTCTCATATCCTACCGTTAATTTTAACAGTCGCTTTAGTTTTTGCATCTTCATTTAATATATGGCATCATTGTCTTGGGCATCCATCTTTTACGGTGTTTTCTTCTATTTCTACTATTGATTTTAGCACAAATAATACCTCTGTTCCTTACTCTGTGTGTCATGAGAAAAGTATACTAGACATAGTTTCCCTTTGAGTTCTTCAAATGCTAGTTCTTTGTTTGAATTGATACATTAGAATTTTTGGGGGCCTCATCGCTCACCTTCTTCTAGTGGTGCATTTTATGTTTTAACTATAATTGATGATTATTCATGTGTTGTTTGAGTTTACTTATTAGTGGCAAATTCAGATGTAGCTTCTTGATTTATAGAATTTTGTGCTTTGATCAAGAATCATTTCAGTCGCACTGTTCGTCGTGTCCGTGCTGATAATGGTGCAGAGTTTATACCTTTGCGATCATACTTTTCTTAATCTACTATTCTTTTTTAGAATTCTATGGTTGATACACCCTAGAAGAATGGTCATGTAGAACGCAAGCATCGTCACTTGTTAAATGTTGCGAGGGCTTTGTGTTTTCAAGAAAATTTACCATTTGATTTTTGGGGAGAATGTGTTCTTACTTCTGCATTTTTTATTGATCGGACATAGATGAAGCAGCTCAATAGTCGTACACCATTTGAGTTACTCCATGGACGCACTCCGAATTACAAACTTCTGTGTATTTTTGGTTTTTTGTGTTTGGGCTCTCATATTCCCAGATTCTGTGACAAGTTTGTTCCAAATAGTCGACTATAAATTTTTCTTGGTTATCTAGTTGGCAAGAAAGGCTATCACCTTTATGATTTGGAATCCTGCACCTTCTTCAACAGTCGTGATGCTGATTTATACGAATACCATTTTTCCTTTGCGATGCCATCTGTACCTGTTCAGCCTACACAGTCACAAACCGACATTTGGTTTGAGGACTTTCTGATGCTGGAACCATCGGTGAGGACTAGCAATGCCGCCATTTCACACTTACCGTAACCAATATCCAGCGTTCCTCCTCTTTTGGTCGCGGTTACTGATCCGCCGTAGCTGCTGATCACGGGAGCTCATAGGTCGCCCCGGACTCCGCTCCCCTGCTTCCGACGCTGCTAGCCACGTAGGTCGTGGTCGCTCTGCCATTGGCTACTGCAACTTCTCTGCCACCGACCTCAGCAGTTGCTCCGCCCCCTGACACTACGTCATTAATGCCTTCGACTTCCCATGACCCACAACTAGATTCTTCACCGACGCTGCCACCTTCGGCCGATCACCTCCCGCCTCACCAGAGTGCTCATGATCATCGATCTCCTACATACCTGAATGACTATGTTTTCTCCATTACTTCTGCCAGCCTCCCCCCAACTGCTCTACTCATGATCGTCGACCTCCTGTATACCTGAATGACTATGTTTTCTCCATTACTTATGCTAACCCCCCCCCCCCTCTCCTATTTATCTACTACACTCCGCCGCCATCACTATTCTCAGGTTTTCTCTATCCATTAACTGATTACGTAAATTGCAATTAATTTTCTAGTTTGCACTCTAGATTTTTGGGTACAGTAACTTCTAGTGCAGTCCTACCACTTATTCCAAGGCATCGAAGCATGCTCATTAGCATGATGCTATGGCTGATGAGATTACTACTTTCAAGCATAATGAGACTTGGAATATGGCTTCTCTTCCTTTAGATAAGACTGCAATTGGGTGCATATGGGGTTTAGCGTGCCAAGTTCATATTTGATGGTACTATTGAATGTCACAAAACTCGTTTGGTGGTTCTAGGTAATTTTCAGATTGAGGGAACCGACTATACTGAGAAATTTGCTCATGTTGCGAAGATGAGTTCAATTCACCTATTTTTGTCTCATGAAGTCATTCGTGGTTAGGAACTTCATCAGATGGTCGTCTATAATGCTTTCCTACATGGTGATCTTCACGAAGAGGTTTACGTGCGCCCTCTTCCTGGTTATCCGAAGCCCCTCGATCTCGTCTGTTGGCTTTAAAAATTTCTTTACGGTTTGTGACAAGCTTCTCGCAACTGGTTTTCCAAGTTGGCTAATGTTTTATGTGCATTTGGATTTGTTCATAGTAAGGCTGATTACTCTCTTTTATTTTACTCTTGTGGTTTGGTTTCATTGCATGTGCTTGTCTATGTGGTTGACTTGTTGATTGCTAGTAGTTCTTTGACGCTAATCTCAGAATTCAAGAAAAACTTGAGCTCTTGTTTTCACATGAAGGATCTTGGTGCACTTAAGTATTTCTTGGGTATAGAGATTGCTAGAAGGCCGGATGGTATGTTTCTTTCACAAAGGAAATATGCCCTTGATATTTTATCATATACTGGTTCATTGGCTGCCAAACTGACTGATTTTTTGATGGAGTAACGCTATGATCTACCGTGTGTAGAAGGACCTCTTTATCATTTATTTTTTTGAGCTCAATTATTCGGTTCATATGCTTGCTCAGTTTATAAAGTGTCCTTGTGTTTCTCACTGTCAAGCTGCCCTCTGGGCTCTACACTACCTGAAGAGTCATCCTAGCCTAGATTGATTCCTCTCTTCACGTAGTTATTTTCAGTTGACTGCTTTTTGTGACTCTGATTGGGCCGCTTGTACCATTACTTAGTGTTATCTTTCTAGATATTTTGTGATGATTAGTGATTCTCTAGTTTCATGGAAGACCAAGAATCAACCTACAGTTTCTCTTTCTTCTGCTGAAGCTGAATATTGTGCTATGGAAGTTACTTCTTGTGAGTTATTATAGTTTAAGTCCTTGCTTCAGGACTTATGTGTGGTGCATTCTTCCCCATGTGCCTATTTTGAAATAGTCGGTTTGCTCTTCATATTGTAGGTAATTCTATTTTTGATGAACGTACGAAGCACATTGAGGTTGATTGTCGCTTCGTTCATGATCTTGTTCAGTCTAGTACTATTGTTACTCATCATATCTGCACTTCTAATCAGCCTGTGGATTTTTTCACGAAAACTCTCGGACGCACTCAGCTTCAGCTACTACTTGGCAAGTTGGACATTCTTGATCTACATGATCCAACTCTAGGATGAGTGTTAAGGAATAACAATATTATGTGGATATTACTTGTATTTAGAATAGAACAATTTTCCTTTTATGATTCTGTATAGGTATCTCGTACCTCTATATATTGTAACTCAGATCATGAATACAAATGCAACATTATTCCCTTATTTTCTACATACATTTGCACATTGTGACGATAAAACTGGTGCTTGACCTACCAAAAAATGTGATTAATTTGTGCCACCAACACCATCATCCTAGTGTTTTCTACCATTGTAGTGCAGAGAATTTGATGTATCTGATACCACTTATCACAATCTCAACTTCATATTAAGGAGGAAACAATAAATTGCTATTGATTCTTCAAGTTTGATACAGAATTTTGGAAAAATACATTAAAGAAGAAGGAAGATTGGAAGATATTGAAAGATGAGAAAACTACAAAAAGAATTTTCGAAAAAGAGGAGGTTTGGAAGCTCTAAGTTTACAATACACAAAATGTGATACTCCATTCATTTTAGCATAGTGCACACTTTCTTTTTTAGTTCGTTCCACCATAATTTGCACACTTTTCAAATTTAGAAATAGTACAACATAATCTATAATATATATTGAAAGAGACTATTCTTGCCACTTGTCATTCGTACATAATTCTTTCCACATGGCATTTACACATAATTCCACACCAAGTTCAAAAAATTAATTGAAAATGCAATATTTTATAGTCAATTTCTCAATTTCCAATGCAAATCTCATCAATACTCTTCCAATATTTCAATGCTTTAAGAGATTAATTTTCAATGTCTTAGAGTATCTCCAATGCAAGCATCAAAGTGATAAAAGCCATTAGTCATGTCATCATAATAAAGGCTCAAGGTTAAAAATCATCTCCAATGCAGGGGTCTCTTGCAACCTTCAATCTAAAGTGACCCCTTCAATCCAATAAAAATCATCTTCAACGTGGCTAAACTTTAAAGTGACCCCTTCAAATTGACCTTCTGATATTGGAGACTCATATTAACGCCCATTAGTACGCATAGTCAGCATATTTGACAAAAATAGATCAATTTTAATGTGCTTTTAAAATTTAATTGCACAAATTATACATGATTTTAATTTTATTTGATGAATACTCAAAAAAATTTAAAAAATACATTTAATTATTTTAGATATTAATTCGGTTATATTTTACATTATTTTAGATATCACAAAGTTTTATTTTAATTCATATAACTATTAGATGAGACAATTTTATAATTAAAATATAATTAATTGGATGATTTGATGTTTGTTTTCATTTATTGGAACGAAATTCCCGTAATTTTAAACATCATTCGAATACAACTTGAAGCATAAATAATTATAATCTAAATTTTATAATAATACAAATGATATTTTTATATAAAAGGATTAACGATCGTGAGGCGGTCTAGCGAGAAAAATTCTCTAATTAAATAATTATGGATGGTAAAAGAAAATTTGGTGCTTTACTGTTTGAATATGAGTATAATATATGATAAAAGGAAATAAAAAAATTTAATGCTAGTTAATAGTAATAAAATATTGTGACACGTCACTATGAAACTTGATTTCACGATGCCTGCATTGGAGATCAAAACTTCACTAATCCCTATTATTAATAGTCTTATAACCACGTCATAGTGACGCCCTATAAATTTTTTCCAAATGGTTACTAATGTGGATGAGCCTCCAAGCATTGGAGCACCCCCCCCCCCCCCCACAATCTTCCTGTCCATAAATCCCTTAATATTCTTCCAAATTCAATACTATGGCCTATTATTTAGGCAGACTTAGTTTGTCTGTTCTATTTCCTTCGTTCGTCTGGGAGTATATCATATGCATTAGATTCGTCTGTAATTGATTAGTATCTTTTTTTAATAGGTTGGGGTTTATATTAAAAGGTTCCTCATACCTATGAAAGACCGAAAAGAAATAATGTTACAAGCAGTTTTAAACTAGTTTAGAAACAAAGCAACTTTGATACATGAAAGGAGATATAAAAAAGATTATGAGAAACTCCCGAAATCTTCCATGTGATTCCATTTCATAAATCTCCACCCCTTGTGTTAATTCATGAACTGGCTAGACATGGAAGGACTGAGTTTTCATGCCCCAGTAGCATTGATCCACCTATAAAATGAGATATTTGAATTTGCATATGGAGTTGCACAAAAGGAGAAGGATGCAAGATGAGTGATTCTGAAAGGGCAGGAGAAAGGTCTGGATGCAAGGCTCTGAGTCATACTGAGGCTAATGAAGAGAAAAAGATCCTTGAAGAAACACTTGTCAGTAAAAGTCCAGCCATAAAGAGGGAGAATGCTTTTGTCAGTAAGAGAGTTCTAGCCAAAATGCAAGAGAGTTCCAGAAGCAAGAGAGTTCCATCCAAAATAAGTCCCAACCAAAATGATTCCCAGTCCAAGTTGAATGGAGTCCTGTTACCATTCTAGGCAAGGACTGCCTTTACTGATACTTCGTATAACCTGCAAAGACCTTGTGTCAAAATTTATTCTCACTCAGCGAAGTATCAGAAACATACTAAAGAATAATTTGATGTATTTTTTTAAAAAAAACTTTAAATACGCCCAATATGATTACAATAATTCTAATCGATATCTTAAGTATTCTATTATAAAATATTAATTAAATTATATGTTAATAATTAATTTTCCCTATTACAGGAGTAGATTCAATAAAAAATGTAATATCGCACCCATGGGATATTAATCAGCTACACATGAAAACGTAATGAGATATCGCACTAGTAGAGAAGGCTTCTAACGTCGTCATTACTTGGGCTTTGCTTCAGATCTGGTTTTGTTTCCGGCTGTTGGAAACCTTTGGTTTCCGGCGGGTTTTTTTAGAGAGTCAGAAATAGGTTCCAAAAACCCCAAACGAAAGCGAATTTAGAACAACCTTTGGTCGATTTTGATCAAAGGAGAATCCATTAAAGGTGGTTCTAAAGTGCATTTTCTAGTACAATAGAACCGTCTTTACTGACCCCTTTCTATCCATCATGTTAATTACACGAACGAACAAGCCATCGTTTAATTTTATTGTTAAGCATAAATAGGCATGCTTTCTACAATCAATCTATCTATTCAAGAAATAAATAGAAATTCTATGCACCATACATATATAATTAATAGAGATCACCACTCATTAAGGGAGAGATATTACCACACTTATTAAGGGAAGATAACTCCACACTTATTAATAGGAAATGTAATTTCATAAAGGAAAAAAATAAATAGAAATCAAATATATAACTAAACAAAAGCAAAAATAAAGAATTTTCTCCCACTTCCCATAGAAGGTAAACTTCCAAATTACATTGTTTCTAATATTCACCAAGAATAAGTCAATGTATTAGAGAGAAGACGGTGACAAAACAAACAAATAAATTTATGCAATAAAAATGAATGAATTGATATTTGCAAAACAGGAATAAATTAAAGTGGAAAAAAACTCTGAAATAGTCCAAATGAAAAAGTGGAAAGTAAATTTAAAAACTAATTAAGCATATCTAAGAGGAAGTTCAAGAGTTTCTTTAAAAAAATCTTTAAAATAAAGAATCAAAATCATTTTCTCTACATTCCTTGAGATCAAATTCAAAAATTCAAATCATTTCTTACCAAAATCTGTATTGATAGAGAACCTATTAAGATTTTTTGTTGTTCAGAAAATGCCAAAATCAAAAATATTTGTTACAGAAGAATTCTTATACTCTCTCCGTCCCAAAAAAATGACGCATTTACTTTTTCAAAGTCAAACTTAGTAAATTTTTACCCAAAATTTAAATTAATATATATTTAAAAATATATGTTAGATTAATCTTAATCTCCATTTTCTAAATATAAAATTTTTATGTGAAATTATTTTACGTAACTAGAGATATTAACAGTAAAATATTATCATTAAAGATGGCGAAAATTAAATGGAGGGAGTTTGTTGTTGCACGGGCTAGCTACATGTGTGTAGAAATAAGACCTGTTAAAATGGGTGGAGAGTGGGATGGCACCATTTTTCATTTTTCATTTTTCTTATCCCCACTTTCTCACATGCCACTTTGTTTACTTAACATTCCTACTCCCTAATTACGATGCTATGAAACCAGCATGTGTTTCATGAGTACCACCATTGTCATGTCATCATCAAGAAACCATTTCTACTTAATTAATTAACGCAATTCACGAGGTAAAAAAAAAAGTCTTCATCCTTATCCAAAACGCTCCCAACGCAAGTTCACCCAAACCAGAAGGAAATTTGGGGGCTGCCTCCGCCACCAGATCCGGCGGTCCGGCAGCCCCACCCTAGCTGTAGTTTTATTTTCTTGTCTTAACTGTAATTTTTAGTTTTAGAATTGAAATTGATTGGTGAAGGGAAAGTTAACCATATTGAAAATCGAAAAACAACCAGCGAAGAATACATAGCCAGTGATGGAGAAGGAACCAAACACTTATCGGAAAATATTGACCAGAAGATGGAACTCGCTCGTTTTCCTGGTAGAGAAGGCGGTGGTCGTTCGTTGTTGCACGAAAAAGACAGTGGCCTTCACACGGAGTTGACAGAACCCAACTCGGCGTTTTCTCATCAGCGGGGCGCATGACCAGTGGAGGCAGAGTACGACCGCGGGTGTGTGTGTGTGTGGGGGGAGGAGTGGAGCATAACCGCAGGAGGTGAAGGATATCGATGGAGAAGGCGCGTGACTTAGCCTAGTGCCAACGAAAATCAAAATGGTAAATCTGGTTATGAAATTATGTTGGTTTTA
>JAULKM010105839.1:0-24390 GCA_032355605.1 Rubia tinctorum | reverse complement strand
TAGGTTCTTTTCTTTTCATCTTTTTATTTTTCTTTTGCCCAAAAGTGTTGAATCCAATGAAATACTTGGGTTCAATGATTGGGGAGTAGGTATCTTACTTGGGGATAATATTTTTATTCATGTTATGATGTTCATTTTGTGAGATTTCATATATCGACCTTTTGCTATGTGCTTTTGTATTATTATGTTGGATCATTCTTAATATTCTAGTGAATTGGATGATTGTCACACTAAGTTCACAAATACCAAAGTCTATTTTCGTGTTTTTGTACTATTTCTTACCTCCGAGAAAGGAACCTAGATGCGCTTGGGGTAACGATGGGTCCGGAACCGTGTGGGTATGTGCGAGGTTAACGTTACGATTGGCCATGCTCTACTTAGCCAACTATTCGGTCCAAAGGGTGATAGCTTAGTAGTAAGCTAGGGTTACCTTTGTAATCCTAAAGGCATCGATAAGACACCTACTTCCTTTGCCTTTGTGGGCCTAGGGCTAGTGCGTTCGTAGTGTTCCGCCCGGGACTTAATCGCACGGGGGACAATCAGACCTTCACAATGATCCACTCTCCTAGTTGCGGAGGGATATTGATGGAAAATTTAATACATGCATCCCTATGTGACAGATATGGGGAACGTTTTGACCATTGTCCACACTACGTGATACAAACACTAGAATATGGTATAGTTCTTATATATGATGAAATCGATGATCGGAATGGCATTAATCATGTTACGCAAATATTCCCCAAAATTTAGTTTATATTGTTAATGCTTTTGATAATTTGCTTGCTAGTACTTGTTAGTACAAATCCCCTCGTGACTGTTTTACAAACACTGTTTATTCCTAACATCTCTGTGGATGACCCTGATACTTATCACTATTTACCATTCTTGGTAGTATAGTAGTAGGAGTGGGTGCAACATATAAATATCTATCTCTGATCCCTAAAAGTCGTCCTCTCGTGTTTTTAACGACACTCGGGAAGGGGTGGGTCAACCACCTGGCTCAAGCTAAGAATACCCACTATATTAGTAGAAAGCCAAAGCTGAAAAAATACGGGACATATCGGAACCCCTTTCCTCCCTACCAAGGTGACAGAGAAATCATGAATAAGCCATGGACATCATAGAGAGAAATTACCTTGTTTGTGGGAGCAAACCAACCTGCATACGCGCTTTTCCGAGACTGGAAAATCTGTATGATGAGAGGTTTAAAAGCCTTGTGCCAATTTTTAGTGTTCTACTTGGCCGATTCACTAAAAATAAAAAATAGCAAAAAACAATAGTAACAAAAAAGAAAGACAAATATGAATATTCAAGGAATCTAGTATGGTTTACCTGGCCAAGGGACGACATGTTGAGCATTAATAAATATCGAGTACTTCGCTAAAAATATTAGAGACATTGGGAGAAGAAATATCTCCATCCTGGTGATAAGTTCATTCTTGTCAAGGTAAGAATTCTATTTTTCATAAATAATATTGTCGGAAGCAAAGAAGGAATTTGGGAGCTCCCAGAGAAGAGAAGGTACATAAACAGAAAATAGAGAATGCCGATGAACGCTCAATGGGGGAGAGGGAGAAGAAGGAAAAATTGCGGGAATGAATTCCATACTGTGTGTTTTGTAGCGGCCAAAATAAAATTAAAAGATGCCTTGGAAAGTGGAGTAGTTGATGACAACTTTGAAAGAAGATGCAAAGACCACCTTATGCAGGAACTTTTTACCCACTTAAGACATTGACGCGCCACACCTTAATTAGGGAAAATATACTACTTTAAGACCATACTAACTGCTCATGATGGAGAAAAATCAAGGATCCTTCACTCGACCTTTGGATACCAATTCATAAGAGAACCAATGGTCTTTGCCGAAGCATCACCTTTGCGTCACTTGAGGCCTATTTATAAGGGTTGAACCAAAGTTCACCATTTGGACCGAAGGCCACACGACCATAATCCACTGGGCCAAAGCCCAACATCAAAGGGTAGGTCTCCAAATATGCAACTACATACGAAATATACTCATTTTCATTTTCATGTACAATTATGATATACTAAATATATTGTAATTCTATTATGTAAAAAAACCAATTCCTACTTGAAATTTTCATATTCATCCCAAAGTGATTGGGAGAACTCTTAGGGACCATCCTCTTTAAATACTAAGGCATGCCTCCATTCTATTAATTCAATCATCAATACTTTGATCGAATACTTTGTGTGTGACTTTAACATCAGAGCATCTTCCTTTGGCCACTATCAGGGAGTTTTTTTTGCAGGTTTGGCGCATTGAAGTAATGTTCGACTATCAGATCGCAGTTTGACATGCATCATTATGGGAACAAAAAAATAACGGCTTGTTCTCCTAGAAATATGCATATCAACTTGTTAGACTAAAAAAATTGGAAGCTCCTTCTTTCAAGTGTTTTTTATTGGAAGTTTATTAATAATCTGATTCATGTAACTATATCATATAATTTTAACATTTATCCACCATCCATGCGTGTGTAGTAAAAATATTATGATGATGACTTATACCGTCACTAGTAGAGAGCCTCCTATTAAAGGCAGCAACGGGAGACGGTTCGTAAAAAAATGCATATAATCTACATTTCCAAGCTCAGAAATGGACATTTGCATCATTCACATGAGTTTTAGGCGGTTTTATTTTGACTTAGGGTGGATTTTTAATGAACCGCCTTTAAAAACGATACTTTTTGATCGGAAAATAGGAACGAGAGGGTTTTCGAACTCGGAAAACCCGTGGTTTCCCAACTAAAAATAAGGGAAGCATATTACGAGCTTGTAAAAGCATCGTGTCTACTTTTCGAGTTTTGAATATGATTGTTCGGGTCATAATAAGTATGGGGCATGGTTTCCGAGTTCGGAAATGGCCCTATATATTAAAAAAACATGGGCATTTCTATTTAATCCCCCAAAACCCTAAAGGTTTGAAGGTGAAGCTCATTTATTCATTACCCATTGTTGTATAAAGGGTTTTGTGCTTGAGAATTCATCATTATGCATTTTAGATGGTTAGTTTAATCCAAATTATAATATCAACCATTTTTTGTAAAATTTTAAAGTTTCATTTAATGCTTCCTATATATTCATATTTACGTTTATTGTTTGAGATTAGCTAGGCTTATGATTATTGTTGAATGGATTCTCATGTGTTGCATTATAATTAACTTTTAGGAGAATGGATCGAGAGGCACTAATTGGTAATGATCTTAGGAAATCACTAGAGCACATGCCATTGGTTGAATCATTTGTTTCGTTTGCATTTGAACATGCTTCTAAAAATGGTTCTTCGTTGGCAAGATGCCATTGTAAGGATTATAGAAATGATGTGTAATTAGGGAGGAAGATGTCGTGGGAACATCTCTTAAGGAGAGGGTTCCAAACTAGCTACACTCATTGGGTATGGCATGTGGAAGTTGTGGAAGCATCTCATTCGAATATTTTGGAGGACACGATGGTGGGTAATGAATTAGATGGTAATGCCGAGTTTGACGAAATGGTGGAAGATATTTTGAGAGAGTTCAAAGGTAAACCAGAGTCGTTACAAGTTTTGACTGGCAACAAAGGGATGCCTTGTACAATGGTTTGAAAAAATCGATTCGGAATGCGACCCCGCGGATAAGAACTTCAAGGAAAATTTTGGATAGACCGACAAGTCTATGACTGAGGCTCTCAAATTGTTTAAGGATTGATTCCCGAGGGTAATTTAATGCCCGATAAGTTTTATGCTTCAAAAATATACTATGTCTAATGGGGGTTGGAATTGAAAAAAAATCCATTCATGCCCAAATGATTGGATTTTGTAAAGGGGGAAAGTAGATAAAGATCAAGAAACTTGTTGGGTATGTCACGAGTCTCGGTGCAAGTTAAGGAGTGTTGCGATTGCGGGGGGTGCGGAAGTTCCATTGAAATCAAATAAAATGATCCTCCAAAAAAATTATTATGGTACCTCCCGACCATTCCCCATTTGAAGAAGTTGTATGCTAATCGGGAATATGCAAAGTTGTTGCGCTGGCACGAGGATAGAGTCCGAATGGCAGATGAAGTGATAAGACGTACTTTGGAAGTGGAGCAATGGAAGAAAGTTGATGCCTGAGTTTGGCAAAGATTCTCCACATTTGAGGTTAGGATTGTGTACAGACGATATGAATCCTTTTGGTAACATGAGTATGACACACAGCTCCTGGCCTGTTATGTTGGTCATTTACAACCTCCTGTCTTGGTTTACCATGAAATGAAAGCATGTGTTGCTTTCTTTGATGATATCAGGTCCGAAGCAACCCGGTAATAATATTGTTGTGTATTTATTTTGCTCCTCTAGTGGAGGATTTGTTGACTTTGTTTGATGATGGCATTCGAGTGTTTGATGGGTTGGTTAAAGAAATGCTCAATTTTCTTTAAACTACCTTATTGGAGTATTTGAAAGTTAGACATTATCTTGACATTATGCACATTGAGAAGAATATATGTAATTCTTTGGTTGGGACGTAGTTAAATTCCCTTGGGAAAAGAAAGGGCGGATTGAAGGCTAGTCTAGATTTGGTTGAGTTGGGTATTCAGAAGAATGTTGCCCAGTGAGTAAGGGTGATGATTGTTATTTGCCCCCTACTTTCTATTTAATATCGCAGTTGGAGAAGAAATATCTATGTGAGACCCTTAGCAATGTGAAAGTACTCGGTGCATTCTCATCCAACATTAGCAGTTATGTGTCAGTCGAGGAGTTGAGGTTGGGTGGGTGGACGTCACACGATTATCACAACCTAATGCAGGAATTGAATGTCACTGCCATTCGTTCTACTTTTCTAACACATGTAATATTGTGCATTATGAAGCTCTGTTTTTTTTCAAATCCATCTGTTGCAAAACTATAAGTGTATCGAAGTTGAATAGGTTTTAAGTTATGGTTGTTGAAGTTCTATTCTGTATGGATATGTATTTTCCTCCTTTATTTTTTTGACATTATGGTCCACTTGATCATCCATTTGGTGCGGGAGATAAAGCTATGTGGTCAGGTTTTTCTAAGATGGATGTACCCATTTGAGAGGTACATGATAATCTTCAAGCACTTTGTGAAAAATCGATACAGGCCAGATGCAATCATTATGCAATGATACGTGACAGAAGAGACAATCGAATTTTTCACTGATTATATGAAGCAAGTTGAATTTGTTGGGGTTCCAATAGGTATACATGAAGGGAGGTTGGATGGGTTGGGGGTTAGACATGTCAAATTATTTAGTTCTAGTGCGGAAGTTTTATGTGCTGCCCATTTTTATATTTTGCACAACCACTCGGATGTAGTTCCATATGTAGAGATTCATATGGATGTCATAGCAGTGAGGCACCCTAATTTCAATGAGGTTCAGGTCCTTCAATAGCACACTTCGACATTTACTTCATGGTTGCAGGATCACATAGATGTCGGTGAACATCCAACGATAGTCAAATGGTTAGCTCTCAAACCATTGGGGATTGTTATTTCCTACTGAGGCTACGATATCAATGGTTTTACGTTTGCCACAAAATCAATAGATGATAAGAGTGTCACTCAAAAAAATGGAGTGTCTCTTGCCTTCGAAGCATTGCACGTTGGAAGTGGTGGTGATGAAATCCTATGTATTCTCTAAAGTACTAATTTGGCAAGATTTCTGATATTTGGGAGCTTTACTATGTAAGTATGCATGTCCTAGTTTTAAAATGTTAGTGGGTTGATATTGACAATGCGCAGCGCATCAAGGATTTGAGTTTCACCCTTGTCGATTGAAGTTGGGTTTGATGGAAGAACGATCCTTTCATATTGGTGTCTCAAGAAAATCAGGTTTTCTATGTCAGGGGTCCTGTTGATGCTAGGTGAAAGATTGTTGTCGAAGGGAAACATGATTTTATTGAAGAAAATGAGTTGGAAGAATTAATTGGATTTGGATGCCATACAGCAACTTCTGGATCTGAAGAAATGTTGTTGCTCGAGGAAGATGATCGGAGTCTTAACAGTTTCGTAGGCCGTAGTGACCATGATGAAGGAATGTGGATCAATGATAAGGGGAAGATCACACGCGTGAAGCGTAAGTCGGTGAAAGGTGGTGCTCAAGAAAAGGAAGCATAAGTAGTAAGTTGTCCGATATGAAGCGTAGTTTATGTCTTTTTTCCATTGATGTACCTTGGATATTTCGCATGCTTCTACTATAGACCTTTTTGCTAAAAATTGCTTATGAGATTAATAAGAAAAGAAATTTAGTTCTTGAAATGATTAAAATTACATAACAACTGAAAAGTAGAAATCATTCGTTAAGGTGTCAAATACTTAAATCCTTCAAATTCATTAATAAATTCATGTCTTCAAATTAACTATTCGACATCTTCAATGTTGACAGTTGTTGTGGAAGGGTCAAGTCATTGTCGAGAGCTTTATGCGAGGTGTCGCTCATAAGGTTTTTGATACTTTTCCATGAACCTAATCTTCTTCTTCATAGCACTAAGTTCATTCTGCATCCATTTATACCAATCTTTGAAGCCTTTCATGTATGACTTCTTAGTACCTACAAATTATAGCGACCAACATATCAATTATGTAAATAATGAAGTAAAATAAAAAAATATATGAAATAAATCATCGCAAACAAATTTTGTGACTAACCTTACTCAATTCGTAGCCTCTTGCTCGCTTTGCCTTCTTCCATTGGCTTATGATACCACTTCCCATAGTGCAACACCCAACCCTTGTTCTCGAAGTACATCTTGTCATAATACTTCATACCCTTCCCCCCCCCCTCGATAGTCAACCCCTCAACTCTCTTCAAAATCCAATTTATCAAACTCTCATATGGTAGGTGAGTCAAAACCTTCTGCGACGTTGCAAAATGTAACATGTGCCTAAAAATAGCCTGCCCGGTTAATTTTTCTACCGTCCATGATTAAATAGAATAACATAAGGATTGGGTAATTAGGCTCGATCAAGTGTCCGCCCGAGGGGACCAAACTCCTATTAGGGATCTCTTAAGTAATACATAAGTCCATGGGCAAAAGCTTGAGATTGAAGGACCTGGGTTTTCCTAAATCCACTCTTTTGCAGTTAAAGTACTTGCCACTACACTTTACGGGGTCAATGTAGGGAGGTCAACTTCTAGAGGCCATTTCTACTGATGGTAGAAATCATCTAATGGACCATCGTGATCCTCCAGAAAAACAAATTTTGGGTGCAAGTATGGGCAATCTATTATCTTATTAATAATCCAATGGTGAAGCGGGATTTCAATTTCCCCAACCCTAGTAGAGTAATCCACATTCCCTACTTCTTGCAAATTAGCTTAAAATTGGCAAACCAAATAAAAATATGCTTTTTCATTACACGAAAGCAAGCCCTTAACATGTTGTTCACTAAACGGTTTAAGGGGAACAACCCTAGAGCCAAGTACTCGCTTAAGTAAAAAATATATGTATCTAATAACTTCCCCTTGTCACACAATGAATCATACCGAGTTTGAACAAATTCTGAAACAAACTTTTTATCATCGAAGCCGGTCCCGCGGCTGGTAGAATGAGATCTAGAAATTCCGTTTGATGAACTTCCCCTAGCCATGGAAAATTCTTCTTGGGATTTTCTAGAATTTGTAAATTGAGGGTTTATTGCGAGTTCGTAAATAGGCTAGGGTTTGGTGATTTGAGAAATTTGTTTTGAATTCTGATCACTTGCCCTGTTTTTTATATACAATGAACTTTCTTAGTTCGGAAAGTAAGATTCATCTCTTTAATATAGGGTGACGAAGAGTTTACGAGCTCGGAAAAATTTAATCAAGGATAAAATGAGTGCTTTGTTTTTTTTCTAGAAACGGACTGGAAATCTAACAGGATCTCAAAAACCTATTTTCGAGTTCTGAAAGTAAATTGTTCTAGCCAGTCAATGTGAGACTAATCATTTCCGATTTCGTAAACTTAGTTTCCATGTTTGGAAGCTCGTTCGAATCTTTAGGTCATCTAGAGTAGTATTTTATCCAAGCTTGGAAATCGACCTGGATTATAATTGCAAAGGAAAGATGACCTTCCAAACTTGGAAATACGCCTACTCTTTTGATCAATTTATATTCTAAAAATAATCACCTTCAAAGCTAACATTTTTCCAGCTGTAATTAACTTTCTATACTATTCCACAAAAAATAAAAAGGCTTATCCATAGCAAACAAATATTCGAAGTCAAAAATAATAATGATTATCCATAACAAAAAATATAAATGCTAATCCAACTCGAAATTACAAATGATCAGTTCCATAATAGGAAAATACATACTAACTTCTAATCCATAACAAATAACATGTTCAGCAACCCAAGCATTTTAGATCCCCCCCCCGGCTTTCACCCACAATGCTTTCTTCATTGGCTTGACCAACGTTCCCATCATCCTCGCCATGATCACACCATTATCATTATCATCATCATCATCACTCTCTGAGAAAACCGTCTCGAAGTTAGGCGGCTTGTCATCTTCGCTCAATTCCAATTGGATGCCCTGACCTTACAAGAATGCGATATACTGGGAATGAGTGCGAGTCAACATATCATGCATCTTGGTGAAATCCGCCCTCATGCAATCAAAGTACTTGCTAAATCTCTCCTTCCAACGGCTGCCGGTACGTGTAAATTGTACATTGATATTGAAATTCTATATTGTAAATTGTACTTATTAAACTATTGATCAAGTATGGGAGCTTGATGCCTCTTCTCTCTCTGTTTCCTCTTCTCGAGCCCTCTTGGAAATCTTAGCTTTTTGGTTGGATATTAGACGAAAGAACCACTGGCCTTCAAAGCCTTGTTGGAGGTTTTTGTGCTGGAACCAACTCTTGTTGTAGTAATCTTGACAAAGAGGCTTATCTTGAGGAATTATACCCACCTTCTTTATCATAGTGGTTATCAGACAACCATAAGGAAGGTCTTTCTTCTTCGCTTGAGCTGCCTTCAACATGTATGAGATGATGACGAATTCTGGGTTTACCTTTTTAACCTTCATAACATAGTAAAACATCATGACATTAGATAGTAGGCTCGCAATTATGGCCAACCGTGGGGAAGACATTAAGGCACATCCACTCATACACAAGAAAATATCCGCCTTTCTAGTATCGCTTCCCGTCCTCTTAAAATATTTTCTAGATATAGCTACGGGACAAAGGGGAGTAGCATCGCTCATGCCAGACCAAACATGGGTGTGATAAATATTGAGGGGACCATTGGGGTCAACAGGTCTCAATTTCTCGGCGGTGGTGCGGGGACAATCTAGGGCAGTGTTAATTGTATATGTAGTAACCAAAATATCTTTCTCATTGACCCTAGTCAAATTCCCATTTTTTCTATTTTGACCTGAACTTAAATATAATTGGATAACTTCATCAACATAAACCGGCTCATCCATACAATGTAATTTATAAAGATTTTGCGTTTTGAAATGTTCTAGAAAATAGCCTAGTCCTAAGTTATCAATGTTCAATGCTAAT
The DNA here is from genome assembly GCA_032355605.1 of Rubia tinctorum. Lineage (NCBI taxonomy): Eukaryota > Viridiplantae > Streptophyta > Magnoliopsida > Gentianales > Rubiaceae > Rubia > Rubia tinctorum. Next base: position 14,886 of record JAULKM010105839.1, on the reverse strand, counting down.
ATAGCCTTTAAATTGATAAATTTTCTCTTGCAAAAATCCACATACCTTTGTTCCGCGATTTCATTAAGGAATTTAGAGGATTCTCCGATTTTAGTGATTGGACTATGACTCCAATCTCTTGCTCTTGATTTTGAGGCCTCGCCCTTACGACTCATTGTCACTGGAATTTAGGGGGTTTTGGATTTGTGGTGTGAAATTGGGGAGTGTAGGGTTTTGGTGAATGAATATTCAATTTTGATTTGGGGGCTTTCAATCTGCCCGTTTTCCCTTTTTAAAGCCAAAAAGGGTTTCTGAGTTCGAAAATTGTTCTTGACTTATTATAAAAGAGGGGAGACATTTACGAGTTCGAAAATATTTTTCCAAATTCAAAAACCCTTTCTTACTGGAATAAAAAACGCATAAAGGGTTTTGAAATGGGCATTTACTCCCATTTGAAAACTCCTCCTTTCTCCCCTCCAAAAATACTTCCAAACTCAATTTTTCAATCCATTTCATCATCAAATCTCCGATTTGAAGTTTTGAAGATTGGAGGTATGTCTACATCTTTTCTAATTCAATTTCTCACTTCATTTTTTTAATTTTGAACAAGGAATTTTCAATGATATATAGTTAGAAGCTATGGAGGAGTATCCCATACCCTTTCATTGATAAAATAGGTAAATCTACTCTTCAATAAATAGCTAGGGTTTATTATTTTCAAACAAGAATGAGAAAACTCAATTTTTTCTGGTTCATACTAGCTAGGGTTTTGATTTTGTGATTGTGATTAATTCTATTTTATGTGGGGTTTGTTAATTAATGATTAGTTGTGCATAATATTAGGGTTTTGTTGCCCTCATGGTGGGGGATGATAAAATAATTCTAGGGAATTGATAATAAATGGTATAGTTCTAGATATATTGATTGAGCCATGTATTAGTGTGCTTAAATGCTAGGTTAATTGTTAGGTACATTTTTTGGGAAACAACTGTAAAGGTAAATGTATTGTCTATTGAATTTGTTCAATTACCTTCGATTTTATTTGAACATTACTTCTAATATATTTTGGATATTCTATATATATATTAGTAACTTCTTTATTTTCGAGCTTAAGTTATTTTTCACTTATTTGTAAATGTAGGATTCAAAATAGAAACTAGGAAACGAACTTGTGATGATGTGTCACAGTCCAGTAATGTCAATTTTGAAACAACAAACACAACGTGGGATGAGGATGGAGGTTCGGGTGATGTAGGAAAACACCAAACTCATTGTAGAGCATTAGAACGTAAAATGGCTAGGAAAGAATTAACGTAGTTGATTTTTGACAAGTTGGGGAATTGTGTGTTGGAGCAATGTGCCAAATGGTGTAGTTGGATGGCGAAGGTTGGTAGAAAAATGGTTGATATCCACTAAGACACTTGGCATGATGTCCCAAATGATTACAAGAACACCTTGTGGATGGAATACAATGTAGCTTTTGTGAATTATTTTGCCAACATTTTTCTCCTACAATTTGTCTTCACATGTACTCCCCATCCTTATATCACTGTGTTTTGTAATCTCCGTCGAGGCCTTTTCAAATAGAAGCACAAGATGTGGGTGCTTTGCGAAAGAAGGCTATGTTCATGATGTCTAAGAGTTGGCATGACGATAAATACACATTGTCTAGAGATTACATATTTAGCATTAAGAAAGGTGATGGCCCATGGATAACTTATACGCACATTCAACTCGAGAGCTGGGAGATTAACAAGAAAAAAACATTGCAGAAAAGTGAAAATGTTGGTAAAATAATATGCAAATTATTAGTGTGATTAATCACATTAAAATGTATGTATCATGACCCTAACAACCAACTTAGGGTACAAGGGGAGAAAAAAAAGCATTGCTGGGGAGAATAAAATTCCTCACCAATTGAATCATAGGGTTTATGGGTTAGCGACAATCGAGCTAGTAAAGGAACATCTTGAACAAGATTTTTAAATTGCAATAGCGGGCGAGATAACGGAAGATGAGGCAAGGGTTTTGGTGCAACCAATTTTTGTGGATAACATTGAGAGTTGCGATCTATTTCTGAAAGGCCAACAAAACAAGAAGGGTCTATATGTCAAGAATGAAGAAAAACTACTTGCAGAAAGAGTGGTGCGTAAATTTTCAGGTGAATGCATTATTAAATTGAACTATATTAAGGCTATTAAATTAAAGGTATGTCTATTAATGTTTTCACTTAGGAAAAATTGAAGAATGATCAATTGCAAGGGGAATTCATTCCAAAAGATAAACACGACATCCTTAGTGAAGCCACAAAAAAAACTGGACCATTCAGGCCGGGTTAGAGGTATGGGTAGTTTCTTGACCCACCGGAAAACATAGAATGCAAAGAGTTCCCCTATACATTTAACATTTATTCCTAGACTAACATAGTTCCCCAAAAAACATAAGAAACTCTCAATTCTCACATCCAAAAGAAACTAAGACAACCTATCCAACCAGCATACCGAATGAAAAGGTAAGGTATGCAAAATATATATGTAAAACTAGTTTACTCCGCCAAAGAAGCTACCAAAGACAAATCATGGGAAATATATAATAGTTCCAATTTCTTTCATTTTCTCTCATTTTGCCTAGGATCCATCTCGGGTTTTCTTCACACATTCTGTTTCTTTTTTCAAGCTCACTCTCACCTTTTTCCACACCAATTGGTCTCTCATTTTTGCATTAGTTTTTCAACCTATCTGGGCCTTTCCCATTGTTGCCTAAGTCATTTTTTCGGGTTTTTGACTTAGCCGGGTTTTTTTTTCATTTTTTTAAAAATGCTCTTAGAAGAGCTACTAGCTAAATAGAAGCAACTAAGAATCATAAGTGTTATCTAATCCCCCCCACACTTAAAGCTTGCATTGTCATCAATGCATATACACAATCATAGAACATATTGATAAGTACAATTATACGATGATTTTGGGATCTTTTGTACTCATTTTGGTATGATTTTGTGCTACAGAGACTCCATTTTACCTTGAAATTCTATTACTATAGTAAAGAGCAACTTTGTCGCTCTTATCACTTTTAATAAGGATTTCGTGGGACAAGGTAATTGTTTGAAGATTTGAAGACCATGAAGACTACATTTTGAAGACAATGAAGGCCTTGAAGACCCAAAGAATGGAAGGGAAGACAACCACACTTAGACAAAAAAGAAGACAACATGTGAGGGCAGAGTACTCTGGCCGTCGCGAGTCACGAAACTTGTGTCGCGAGCCGCGATGGTCCTCGGCCCTGATCTAATTTTTGGAATTTTTTTACTATAAATACTCAATACTTTGTCTTTATTTCATACCATTCCTCTCCCGATTCTACAGCTCAAAAACCCTAGTTTTTCATCCTTTCCATCTTTGAATTATCTTGAATTCATTTTTGATTTGCTATTGTTGTTTAGTATGAACTCTAAATGCTAAACTTAAACTTGGGAGCAATTGATTAAGACTTCCAAGCCCATGTCTTGAGATCTATATGTAAGCTATTTAATGCTTTGCTATTGTGTATTTATTGTGCTTGAATACATTAATGGTATTGGAAGTTTGAGTATATGAATTGCTTGTATGATTATGTGTTAGGGTTTGGAGAAAGTAGCTAATTCTCCTTTCGTTTGATATGAAATACAAAGGCATGAATTAGAGCTTCTAATATGGTTTATGATTTGATGAATTCTAGATAAATGTGATAATGTCGAATTCTTTGCCATGTTTGTTTTGTGTAGGAAATAAGAGAGGTTTATGAACGTTGAACGTTCTTGACTAATCTTGTATAAATATAAATGCATGAATTGGTTCAATGCTTAGACACGGTGTAGTGTTTATAAGTGTTACCAAGGTTGTTGATTCTTTGTACTTAATTCCATTAATGGGATACTCTTAGGCGTTGAACGACTAAAGGGGTCATTAGTGAAGTTTAGCAAGATATGTCGAATTCACTCTTGTAAACTAATATCAAAGAAGGGTAAAAGATTTATCTTCACAACAGTAGTAAAAGTGTTGAATATGTTAAATGTTCAATGATAGATAATATGCTTGGAAGTATAAATCAATTGCACCCAAGATCCCATAATTCGAGTTTAAACCCTTCTTAGTAATTGTTGCTTATTTAGCAGATTTGTATGGTTTACTAGTTTAACTTGTCTTTAAATTGATAACTTAGAAAAACCAAACCAAAAACCCTCATTTTTACAAGCTTTTATATGTATGTATATATTTATATCTAGTATAGTATTTACCATTATATGAGCAAACACTTAATTCTTTATCTTTATATCTTTATCTCCGTGGGCGAACCCGACTAGCTATTATCTACTTAATTGTAGTTAAGAACACTTTATGGCTTAAAATTAGTACACTTGAGAGGTACGGCGATGACCTCCCAAATTTTGGCGCCGCTGCCGGGGACAAGGCGTATATTTTAAAGTGTTTGAGCATATTATGCTTGAATATGTGCTAGTTTTGAATATATTTTAGTTTATTTTTACCTGGTTTTTTGTTGATATTTTATTTGGCTTTGAGATGTATTGTTTGAGTTCTTGGTGTATGGTTCGTACTCGATCCTTTTCACAAAAACCCCTACACTATGACCCCGAGTTGGAATTGAACTTGAGAAGGGCTAGGAGGTTTTCTTTGGAAAGTGTGAATAACAACCCTCCTAGTGACCATTTTGCGGAATCTTCTACCTCAATGGATCATCGCGAGGAACAGGAGGAGGAAATTCCGGGAAGAATACCTCAACATCCTCCCATTTAAGGCATGAACATCCCGTTGAGGCAAATTCCATTGCGGGAGGTTATGACTACCAATCTAGAGCACCAATCATTGTGCATCACATATCCAGCAGTTGGAGGAAACAGGCATTTCGAGTTGAAGTCCAGATTGATACACTTGCTACCGTCCTTTCTTGGTAGGTAAGGGGAAGATCCTAATAAACAACTCCTTGATTTTTATAAGGTTTTTAATGGGATGCTTCCCGAAGGAGTGAATGAGGAGCTATAAATGTTGAAGGCCTTCCCGTTTTCATTGCGAGATGTCGCAAGGGATTGGCTCCATTATCTTTCACCTGGGATCATTACCTCATGGGTTGAGTTGAAGAGGAAGTTTCTCTCAAAATACTTCCAGGCTTCAAATTTTGCAAGCTTGAAGAAGGATATAAGCAACATCATCCAATGGAATGAGGAGTCCTTTTATGACTTTTGAGAGAGATTCAAAAATCTTCTTGCTAGTTGTTTGTATCGTGGCTATTAGGATGGGGATTTGGTCTACTATTTCTATAATGGTCTTCTTGATCAAGATCAAAGGATAGTGAGGGGAGCTTGTAATGGTTCTCTTGGGAACAAGTCCTCTAGAGAAACCATGGATCTTTACGAGGAGTTAGATGAAAAGTTGAGAAACTTTAGATCGAGAGCCGATTTGAGAAGGCAAAATACCAACAATGCAAGTAATTCTTCTTACCATGGAAATCTGGAAGTCCAAGTGTCGACTCTTACTTCTATGGTCAAGACTTTGATGACACATTCCGGGGCAAAACCTCATGTAAAGTCTTGTGAGATTTGTTCTTCTCCACTTCCAACGGATTCATGTCCTACATTGCAAGACGATTATGTGGAGGACGTGAGTTCCATGGGATATCAAGGAGGCCAAGGGTACCTAAATCAAAGGTACCAAGGATATCAAGGCTATCAAGGAGGCGGCGGTTACCAAAACCTTCCTTACAATGCGGCTAACCAAGTCCACCCAAATCTCCGATATGGGAATGCACAAGGAGGCCAAAATGTTCAACCTTCCTCAAAAACAATATCGGCCACCACAACCGCAATGCTAAAGGCTTGGTGATAAGCCCCACAATCAAGGTGAAAGTTTGGGGATGTCAAGGGAAGAAATCATGCAAGCCATTGGAAGGTTGACAATATTTGCGGACAAGACTGAGAAGAAGCACCAAGAGAAGACCGACTGTAGCATCAAAAATCTAGAGACACGAGTGAGCCAAATGACTCAAATCTTGAATCTAATGGAGGCAAGAAGTTCGGGAAAACTTCCATCTCAACTGGAGCTCAAGCCTCGACAAAATGCGAGTGCTATCACTTTGAGAAGTGGTAAGGAGGTTGGAAATTTCTGGGAGGATGAAATTGTTGAAACTAAACCCGTTGTGATTGAGGTGTTTGAAAAGAAAGTTGATAAAGAGGCTGAGAAAGTGGTCACTGAAAAAGTGAGGAAGTGAAAGGAGAAGAAATAGGAGATTACCATTGAAAAATTGATATCCATTCCTGAACCTTCTTCCCCTCCTCACAAGAAGTAAAGATGGTGGAAATCCCTCCATATGAACAGGAACCACCATTTCTGGAAGTTTTGAGGGACAAGAGGAAGGAAGACAACAAGGACATTTACGAAGTCTTTCGTAGATGCGAGGTAAATATTCCACTCTTAAATGAGCATGTTTCTGCTTTGTGCAAAAGGGAGGTACCACCTAAATGTAGCAATCTCGGTATGTTCACCATCCCTTGCATGATAGGAAACACACATTTTGGAAAAGCCAGTGCATCCATAAATGTGATTCCTGATTCTTTATGGCTCAATTTGAGTACATTACATAAAACCGGGGTGGTTATCCAATTAGCCAATTGTTCTAGTTCATATCCTAAAGGGATTATGAAGGATGTGTTGGTTAAGGTGGATTCCTTAATATTCCCCACGGATTTCTATGTTTTAGATATGGAGCATGATAAACATGCCGCTCTAATTTTGTTGGGGAGGCCATTTTTGAAAACCTCTAGAACAATGATTGATGTGCACAATGGTACCCTTACCATCGAATTCGATGGGATTAAAGTAGATTTTAATATAAATGATTCAATGAAGTATCCTAATGAATAATATTATTTTCATGCATTAGATGTTATAGCTGATGTAGCGCAATGTATATTCTATGAGTGCTAACTTGAAGGAAAGATTTGAGGACTTGAATGAGCATCCAAAGATGAATACGAACTATCCTCCTCTACCTTTTGAGGAATCCAAGAAACTAGAACTCTTGCCATCAATGAAGAAACCCCCGCTGATTGAGTTTAAATCTTTGCCAAGCGACCTTAAGTATGCATTTCTTGGGGAAATGATCATTATTTCGAGCAAACTTACCAAGAAGCAAGAGGAAAAGCTAATGAAGGTTTTGAGGAAACTAAGGAAGCAATTGGAGGAAAAACTAATCAAAGGTATAAGCACATCCACTTTCATGCACCAAATCTTATTGGAAGATGTTGCAAAACACGTTCGACAACATCAACGCCATTTGAATCCACCTATGATAGAGGTGGTAAACGCGGAGATCTTCAAATTGCTTCAAGAAGGGATGATTTATCCAATTTTGGATAGAAAATGGGTAAGTCCAACACAAGTGGTGCCAAAGAAGAGTGGGGTGATGGTGGTTGAAAATGACAAGGGTGAAAATGGTGCCCACTCGCATCCAAAATGGGGGGCGCGTTTGCATTGATTATCGAAGGTTAAATACGGTAACCCGGAAGGATCACTTCACGTTACAGTTTATTGATCAAATGCTTGAAAGGCTTGCAAGTCACCCATATTATTGGTTTTTGGATGGGTACTCAGGGTATTTTCATAGATGATTTCAAGTCACCCATGTTGAAGTATTCATAGATGATTTCACTGTTCATGGTAATTCCTTCGATAATTGTTTAGAAAAATTAACACAAGTTCTTAAGTCTTGCATTGATACTAATCAAGTGTTAAATTCTGAGAAATGTCATTTTATGGTAGAACATGGCATTGTCTTAGGCCACATTGTCACCTCTAAGGGTATTGAGGTAGACAAGGAAAAGATAGGCACAATTCAAACCTTGCCTTATCCTACTAATGTGCACGGAGTGCGTACTTTTCTTGGCCATGCAGGATTTTACCGCCGGTTCATCAAAGATTTTTCAAAAATTGCATCTCCTTTGTAAAAGTTATTGCAAAAGGAGGTGGAATTTGTGGTGGAAAAGGAAAAGTTAGTCCCGGCCCCTATTATTCAACCCCCGGATTGGTCCATGCCTTTTGAGATCATGTGTGATGCAAGTGATTACGCCGTAGGAGTGGTGCTTAGTCAAAGAGTGGGGAAAATGCCTAATGTCATTTACTATGCATCCACGACTCTCAATGAGGCCCAAAGGAACTACTCCACCATGGAAAAAGAATTTCTTGCAATGGTATTTTCCTTAGAAAAGTTTTGATCTTATTTGCTTGGTACCAAAGGTATTGTGTACACTGACCATGCAGCTCTTCGTTACTTAATGATGAAGAAAGAGGCCAAGCCAAGGTTGATTCGATGGATTTTTCTTTTGGGAAAGTTTAATTTGGATGTCCGAGACAAGAAGGGTACAGAGAACCTGGTGGCCGATCATTTAAGCCGGTTGGTTCCATACCAAAAAGCTGACGTAATGTCACCAAAAATGGATCATGTACATGAGTAGTTCCTCAATGAACAATTGTTCTCAATCGGGGATCTCCCACCCTGGTATGCCGACATTGTAAATCTTCTTGTTTCTGGTAAATTTCCTTCTCATTTTACTAAAGCTCAATAAGATAAGCTGAAAAGTGATGTTAAGAATTATGTGTGGGATGATGCCTTTGTTGTGGAAACATTGTGTTGATCAAGCAGTTAGGAGATGCATCCCCGATAGTGAAGTGCATTAAATTTTTTGTTTTTGTCCTTTGTATGCATGTGGTGGTCATTTTGGAGCAAAAAAGACAGCTAGGAAAGTTCTAGAAAGTGGCTTTTATTGGCCTACTTTGAATAAACATGCATACGCTTTTTGTAAAGCTTGTGATAACTGTCAAAGAATAGGAAATATTTCATCCATAAATGAGATTCCTTAGAAAACATACCGTATTGGGAATTTTTTTTTATGTATGGGGCATTCATTTTATGGAACCTTTCCCTAACTCTTGTAGCTTTACATATATTCTTCCTGCTATTGATTATGTGTCAAAGTGGGTTGAAGCAAAACTCACTAGGACGGATGATTCTAAAGTGGTTATAGATTTCTTAAAGGATAACATCTTCTCTAGGTTTGGGGTCCCTCGAGCCTTGATTAGTGACCGTGGCACCAATTTTTGCAATTGGACAATTGAGGCACTTTTGAAGAAACATGGTGTCACAAACAAGACATCCACCACCTATCACCCATAAACAAATAACCAAGCCGAAGTTTCCAATCTGGAAATCAAGTCCATTCTTTAAAAAAACTGTTAATCCAAACCGGAAGTATTGGAGTTCTTGGGTGCAAGATGCCTTGTGGGCATATAGGATGGAATATAAGACACCTATCGGTATGTCACCATACCTATTAATATTTGGAAAACCGTGTCATTTGCTGGTCAAAATAGAGCATAAATCTTATTGGGCAGTCAAGAAATTGAACCTCGACATAGATGAGGCTGGTTTGCGTAGAAGGCTGCAATTGCAAGAACTGGACGAAATAAGAAGGGAATCCTATGAAAACACAGAGATCTACAAGGAAAAGATGAAGGATTTGCATGACTAGATGATTAATAGGAAGAAGTTTTACATAGGTCAAAAGGTCCTCCTATTTCAATCTCTTCTTGGCCTATTTCCTGGCAAATTGAGGTCGCGATGGATTGACCCTTTTGAAGTGGTGAAAGTTTTTCCGCATTGTGCTGTGGAAATTTTAGATTAAGCTAAGTCTAACTCCTTCAAGGTGAATGGGAAACGTTTGAAACTTACCATGAGAGTTTTTTACAAGAAAAAGGGGAAGATGTTGATCTTCTTGATCCGATTTGTGAGTAAACCCCAAGAAGGGAGGTAAGTCGTGCCGACGATATTAAATAAATTTGGTTTTTATTATATGGAGAGTCATTCATGACTTTCCATTGATTTTTTTTCAATATTAGTTTTTGTCGTTATTTTCTTTATGATTTTGCAATTTTCTTTTCACCGGTGTGTTTTTGTACATGTTTTTGTAGAATGTGAAGAGCAATGACTAGCCGGGTGGAGGAAAGGCAACTTGGAATAAAGAAAAAAAGCTTGAAAGTTGCTAAATTTTGAATGTGTTTTACAATTGTGGGAGACCCTGTCTGTAGCGAAAGCCAGAGCTTCGTCGTGAGTCGCGACAGATCCATCGCGAGTCACGATAGCTCCATCGCGAATCACAACAAACAGGGGTTTTTGGTAAACTCCCAGCCTATTTTGATCGCGAGTCGCGACATTGCCATCGGGATCATGACAAAAATCAAGACAGGAATAAAGAATTTTTAACTCCTTGGTCTAAATATTCGCGATCACGATTGAGTTGTCGCTAGTCGCGACTGAGATGTTGCAAGTCACGACAGCATGTGGCGATCGCAATGGAAATCAGAGGAATTTTGAAAATTTGCATCTTTCAGTTCCATTTTCTCGCGATCGCGACAAACCCATCGCGAGTCGCGATGCTCTTTTGCGAGTCACGACGATGTTGTCGCGATGGCGACACAAATCAGAAGGAGTTTGGCTATTTGAAACTTCCATGACCATATTTTCACGAGTCGAGACACCCTATCGCATGTCGCGATGGTTATGTCGCATGCGCGACACTGGTTTGACTGTTCATTTACTGTTAAAACCAGCGTCGCGACTCGCGACAAGCCTGTCGCGAGCGCGACACTGGTCATATAAGGCAGGAACCGGGGGACAAAACCCTCATTCTTTGGCCCTCTCCTTCTTCCCTCTCTTCCCTGCCGCCCCAACTCCTCTTCCACACCAAATCCGCCTGGATTCTTGAATAAAAACCGGCCGAAAACACTCCCCACCACAAACCTTTCGCCAATTCACATCCATTACACCTAAAAAAGCAACCGATTCATCCGAATTTGAAATCCTAGAAATTAGGGATTTCAAAATTCTGGTTCCTTAGGCTAGGGCATTTTCATGGGCTTATTGAATTCTTAATCCTATGTTTCGAATTGGTACATTTCTTTTATTCTTTGCTCTTGAATTTTTATGTGCTTTGAATTCATGAATTGGATGAATGTGCTAATTTTTGGGAATTTTTGTGACTTTATTTTTGTGAATGTGTTCATTGGATGAACTCATATTAATGATGTGGGATGTTGGTTTTGTGATTATTTTGTGAATAGGTTGTTGTCCTGTTAGTATATTGTAATGTTAGTATAAGGATGATCTGAATATTGATGCTGTGAATATGACTATGTGTAATGGTAGTATAATATTTTGGAATATTGATGATGTGAATAGGTTAATGATGTGGATGGGGATATTGCATAGGTTCAAGAACTAACTATTTTGTGATATTCATTGGCTTTAATAGTGTATTATGGAATTATTGTAGATTTTGTCCATCAATAGGTTCCATTTTTTATGTTTGTTTTGGGACTGTCATTTTGAAGGATGGTATTTTGGTTATTGGCTGTGAATATATATATATATATATTATCTTAGTTTGGTTGAATTGGCAAATCTTTGTGAATGCACTGATTTTTGGAATTCTAGCTCTGTTGATGGAACCGTGTTTTGATTATTCTTATTTTGGGAATGGTTAGAATAATTTTGCTAGTTTATGTTTAGGATCGTTCTCCGTGTGTTATAGTTAATGCATATATAGCTATACTAATTTAAAATTGATTATATTTTGATTAGGCTAGTTTGGCTATTTCAATATACTCAAGTTTTGCCATTATATGCCAGTGCATCTAATGTGGTTTGCTATTTTAATAGACATGGCTCCAAAGAAGAGACAGAGAGCAGGTCCTTCTGCCCCACCTCCACCTCCACCTCCTCTGCCAGTAGCCGAGCCTGCACCCCCACCTCTCCCGGACATATTCATTGGATTGCGTCAGATCACCAGTGGCTATGCTAAGAGGTGGGACACTTTGTCTTCGAGGAAGATCCAGGAGACGTGCTTCGCTGATGAAGCAGCATTGGATGCCCTTCAGCTCAAGGAGCTAGTCCTTTGCCTCCTTGACAAAGGAGGTATACGGGGTTTCTTATCTTGAGGAGCACCCACATACCGGAGACACACCCTGGAGTTCTTATCCATGCTCAAGACATATACGGAGATTGATGGAGTGCCCTGCGAGAGGTTAATTCAGTTTCATCTGAATGACCGATCATACGAGATGAGCCTCTCGGATACTGAGGAGGCCTTCGGGTGGAACAAAGGTTCGATCCGGGCAAGGTTCAATCCGGAGAGACATACCTCCACCATGGAGGAGAGCTTCTTATTGTGGCACACTATCACAAAGAAGGTGCAGAATGTCAGGGACAAGAACAATGTCATCATCCATCCGGTGCTACGATATGTGCACCGCCTCCTCTCCACCACTCTATCTTGTTGCGCTGAGGCGAAAAATGTGCCAAATGATGAGATTCAGTTTCTTTGGGAGCTGACGAGTGAGGACACGGGATATGGAGAATGGGCTGATTTATGAGACACGAAGGTTCTAGAGGCAGTAAATAAGGACGAGATATCTTTCGGGGGGCATGATCACCCTACTTGCGGAGTATTTAGGCATCGTCATACATGATGGCCTTCAACAACTTCGTCGGGGAGAGTCTTATCGCATCATGTTGACCCGAATTGTCAATTTTCACTAGATCAAGACAACGACGGATCCGCGAGCCTTCCATTAGTTGTACGGGACTGGAGATGTCGCGTTCATGAAGTTTTCATAGCCCCAACATACGGAGATGGAGTTCGACACCCCGGTGACTGATTTGGCGATCGAGTCATATCAAGAGTGCAGGAGGAGATTCTGCGGTATCTTAACAAACTCCCGATCCAGTATGACGAGGGTGGTCTACCCTTTACCATGGATCAACCGCAGGATGATCCAATGTAGCACCAGCCGTCACATCATTTTCCACAACACCACCAAACAGATGCGATGCAGGAGGATCAGAGCAGTCGCAACCACCTCAGCAGCCACTTGCAAATTTCTTTTACAGGTTGCAGGACATAATCTACGACCACAACATGTATGTGTCGCATAACTTGTTAGATATGGGAGACGAGATTGATCATCTTGCATCCAGAATGTGGGTTATGCAGGCCCACACTGGTAGCACCCCAGGTCCAGATCTTGGGGCAGCGAGGCGCAGGGATCGGCGTCAGACGAACGAGGCATGGATGGCCCAGTATTAGCATCGCTACGGAGATGGTGGCTCTTCCTCACATCAGTGATTGTGAGCATCTTTATTCTTCGTAGCCCCATACTTTGATATGTACTTTGATATGCATTGTGGTTTGCCCTATCTTGGATTCATTGAGGGCAATGTAGAACACAAGTGTGGGGGAGGGAATTGCTGTTTTTTGTTACTTTTTTTCTGGGATAATTTCTGTTTTCTTTTGGGATGATCTAGACATTTTGGATTTGCTTTATGCTGTTTTTTGTTTTGGACAATCTAGACATTCTGAATAGTTTTATGATTTTTGGGATTTTTTGTTTTGATGCATTCAAATGCTTTAGCAGCTTTGAAATGCAGAAAGTGATTTAGCTATTTTTGATTGAAATTTTTGAAACAAAAAAAGAATAAAAATAAAACCCGCTAAGTTGAAAACCCGAGAGGGCAATTTAGGCAACATTGGGGGCCCGGATAGGCCAAAAACCCGAAAGGGTGGCCCAGGTAAAAATGAGAGGCTAAATGTGGGTGAGATGTGAGCCAAAAAAATGATGTGTGGCTAGGATGAAAACCTGAAAGGGCTCCTAAGCAAAATGAGAGAAAGAGAGAATTTTTGTTTTGTTTAAATATCGACTCATTTGCCGGCGTTAGATTCATAAGGTTCAAAATTGGATGATCGTGTAGCCTAACATCATGACACTTCTTGGGATTGGGTAATTTAGCGGGGGAAAACGAAGCAAGGTATGAAATTCTTGATTCTTGGTATACTTCGTTTTTAGGTATATATATTGGTATGAAGTGAAGCTTGTATTTGAACATTTGATATAGTTTTTGCTTCGCTTGATACCCTTGGATTTTGGGAAATATCAATTCAGAATTATGAAATGCTTCTATGGAATAGAGAATTGATAGGTAGTAGATTTGGGTAGATTTAGGAATAAGGGTTGTGTGTGATACAAACTTTTGGGAAATTATGATATTGAGAAGTTTTTTGTGAGATTTTGATTTGGGGGATCATTAGAATTAGGATGGGGACATTTGAAGTTCTTTGTATTCTTGAATCCTTTCTTACTCGAGAACGAGTAAGGTTTAGTGTGGGGGATGTTTAATATGTCCATATTATACTATGATTTTGGGATAATTTGTACTCATTTTGGTATTCTACCTTGAAATTCTATTACTAGAGTTAAGAGCGACTTTATCGCTCTTATAACTTTTAATAAGGATTTCGTGAGACACTGTAATTGTTGAAGATTTGACGACCATGAAGACTACATTTTGAAGACAATGAAGACCTTGAAGACCCGAAGAAGGGAAGAGGAGACAACTACACAAAAACCGAAAAGAAGAAATCATGTGAGGGCAGAGTACTCTGGGCATCGCGAGTCGTGACACTGTCGGCCCAAACTTACTTTTTGGACCTTTTGTACTATAAATACTCACTAATTTTATCTTTCTTTCTCAGCTTTTCTCTCCCGATTATAAACATAAAGGTCTAGTTTTCTTCCATTTTCATCTTGCTTTCTTCTTGATTTCCTGTTTGAATTACTATTGTTATTTAGTATGGATTCTAGTAGCTAAACATAACTTTGGGAGCAATTGATTAAGGCTTCCAAGCTCATGTCTTAAGATCTATTTGTAAGCTATTTAATGATTTTTTATTGTATATTTATTATGCTTGAATTTGGTTGTTGAATCCATTAATGGTATTGGAAGTTTGAGTATATGAATTGCTTGTATGAT